>JAVTVY010016552.1:0-66327 GCA_036873755.1 Hanleya hanleyi | reverse complement strand
ATTTCCCAGTACGGACCTATCCCCCTGAGTCAGTTTGGGCCTATCCAGACCGAGTAACTCAAGGCTGGAGGCAATGCATTTTTTAAGCAGTATGCAATTGGACAGTACAAGCTTATTATATAGCCTTTCACACTCGAGCAAACTAATACTTAGCTAAATAATATAGCCCTCAAGAGTATGTGGGCTATAGGTCGGCCCCAGTCACCTCCAGCGAGGGTTTTAGATAATTTTATTACGAATCACCCACCTCTGAACCCTGCCGTACATCTAATCTCTATCCCCTCCTGCGCACTATTTTAAAATCTTGTGCACTATTGTGAAATAGTAACGAATATATTGCCGTCTGAATTTCCCAGACGACTTCCACTTTAAACGCGCCATGTTAACCGTATAGAGTGACGTCACCAACATGGCGCGCAGAAAGCTAGAAGTTTCCGACTGGAAAATTCAGACGGCGATATATTCGTTAATATTTCACAACAGTGTGCAAGATTTTGAAATAGTGCGCAGGAGGGGATAGAGTTTAGATGTACGGCAGGTTCAGAGGTGGGTGATTCGTAATAAAATTATCTAAAACCCTCGCTGGAGGTGACTGGGGCCGACCTAGCCCTCATACTCTTGAGGGCTATATTATTTAGCTAACTAATACTGAGATAGAATCCAGCCAAATGCAGCCTATGGGACTTCGCTGGTGGTCACGTGACCATAGACGAAGAGCTTTACACATGGTGTTGTAAAACAATCTTGTGCGCAATTTGTATTGCATAAAACATGTTATAATTTGGCTTCAACAAAAACATGTAAACTGTATTTTATTAAAGTGAGTGGTGCTTCTCGTAAATTTATGTTTATTTCATAGAGTTTGCGAAAATCCGACCTCAAGTGATTTCAGGGGACTGTAAGTGAATGCCAATATGACGTATGAATTGAATTTAAAGCGACGAACACATTATCGCCAGTCAAGTTGAAGTTGGCAGTGCATTTGGTTAAGCAATTCTATGGACGAAATGAACTGAAATAGTCGAAAAATTGCGCACAAGAAGGGAATTCGTTTTGTTGACGAAGTTAGAAGAAATCTGTCATTTTATAGTCTCCCTTGTCTAGCTCTCCTGGTGAAAATACAAATTCTTGCAAGTGTCCAAAAGTTGGAATCGAAGCGGAAATTGTAAAATATGGAAATCCCATTAGTTTCGATTGTATTCTAGCTTTTTTTTCCTGTATGCATACTATGAGCACTTTTTATGATTATAAAGCATTATGATACTGTCCGCATCGTACATTTATTCTCGATATACAGTACAAAGTGTGTCAGATTGATCCGTTGAACCGGAATAAACACACGTGACGAATTTTGCGGAACCTATTCCGCGGTTTTTAACGCGAGGTGACAGAAATTTCGTGGGCTTTAATGTTGAATAAATGTGTAATTTCCTGCGTACTTGAATAGTAGAGCGAGGAAGAAGTATGTCAGAGTGGCTTGGCCTTATGGGAGGCAGTTTTGCCGATGTGAACATGTCCTAGAAGGGAGAAAGAGGCTTCTGAAGACGATGATGATTCCACGAAATTTCCAAAAGACTGGGGACTTGGTAAGTATCCCACAATGCACCATCAAACTGTGGGACATTTAACGTGGGCAAGACATTATTGTAAATGCGTGTTCGTATGGCAAATAAATGCACAGTGGTCTGTCCAGGGCTTGACTGGAAAAAAAACAAAAAAACAAACAAACAAACTAATTCATAGATCAGCACAAGCGGTTGATATGGCCTTGTCATATACATCCATATATATGTGACAGAAGGGAGACGCTATGATACTTAGCTAGGAATACATGCATGTACATGTAGGCTAGCCTGCTACATGTAGTACAGGTGTCGGAATAGTTATCGGACAGGTCAGTTATCGGACATGCATCTCGTGCGTACGTGTTGTGCTCATGATGACAACGCAATATTAATATGTCGGAACAAAGGCGAGATCTTTTTTAATTGTATATGCAAAATATAGAATTATAGGTAGCCATATGAAAGTAAAAAAATTTAAACTAACATTTTTGTTTTCATCAAAATTCGAAATTTCTCGTGTTGTGGCGAGGGTGCGAAATTCGATCTACCACCTTGTCTTCCCGATCTCTCAAGAAAATACATATAGAAATTGAACAACGATCATATCATCTGAAACGACATTACTCCAGCTAATGATGCATGCACAAAACTTGAAAATACAGTGCACTTCAACGTCAATTTTTTTGTTCAGGATGGGTGTCCGATAACTGGTACTGTCCACGGCGGGAACTGAGCTGAAAAGTCGAGTTAAAGATAGCTTGCGCACGTGCAGAAGGGAGTGACGTCATTGATGGAATTCATAATGGAAGAAGGCTGACAAGCTTGAGTCATAGTGTCAGTTTTTATGTCATTTCGAGAAGTACTTTTTTATATATTCCAAATAAACCTTGAAAAATGCACGATAATTTAAGGTCGGACACCCGTAAGACTGTAGATCCATATAATTGGACCTATATTGACGTGGAGGCTGAACTCGGACCTGTGTCAAGTTCAAGTATTTATTGCACAAACAAGCTAGATTCAATGACCTCCAGACCCGTAGCTCAAATCTCCGCATTCACACGGAGCTACACGGAATTTACACGGAACAACACGGAACTGCAAAATTTCCGTGTAAGCTGAATATATCCACACGGAGCTTCTCCGTGTTGACACGGAAGGACACGGAGTTTGTGGACTTTGATTATTTTTGACATGGATTGGACTTAGATTATTTTTCAATAATAGGATATACATTTATACAGGTCCAGGCCGTATTGGACATAGCAATGTAAGATAATGTACTACATATAAGAGAGCACAATTTCAATGGCATCAAATACAGCATTCCCCAATACAGCCAAATGCACTACAATGTGTAAATGACATAACAAACAAATGAAAGTTCAATCAAGTTCTGTTTTAATTCAACTCTCAAGAATAGACATATTATACAAGTTAAAATCTTATGAACAAAAGTTATCTTATAGTTTCTCAAGCAGAACCTCACCAAACTAACATGAACCGTAATCAGTACTTATCATTTTCACTACGTATCCAAGGCTCAAAATATATGCTCGTTTCTCACTATTGTAATTTGTTATACTTTTGTTCTCATTAGTTCATTAATACTTTAAGGATTATCCTTTGAAAAAATATTACCTTACCTTTCTTTGGAGTAAAAAAAAAAAATAACTCAGTGATTTATTTTTTTGTTTATTTATTTATTTTTGGAAAGGCAAACTCTAAATAAATCAAATTAATAAAATGATTACACCAGACCTCTGTCACATGGCTTTTGCAAAAGAAACAAAGTCCTTAAGTTAAAACTGGAATAAGTTAAAGGAAACAAAACTATCCACAGTTTCTAACATGATGGGACGGATATTCGGCATGTTGTTGTTGTTGTATTCAACATTTGGATTTCCATTCAAAGTCGCGGGAGTTTTAGAGTCTTGTGAAATCAGCAGCAGTTTTAAACATTGATGTAGCCCAAGTATTCAAATATTTCTTTCTTCTGAGTCTTTGCTTTCGCAGTGATACTTTTTAGACAACATAGACTTGATCAGTTTAGTTACAGAGTTCACGCAAATATGAATCCACGATAACCCTAGCAAAGGCCAGATGAATTGCCGATTTGCAAAAAATTCGGAATCGAAACTCCAAAATCCGGAAGCGGACTCCAAAATTAGAAGTATCGTGACAAGTTTAATTAAGACTAATTACTGTCCTTACAAACGACAAGAATTATTTTATTCTTCAGACAGTTCAGTATTCTAAGTGAGAATTGGTAGTATTCTCATGAAAGAAAAATAATTGATCCAGAGATCCGATTTTAGGTTGAAGTCCGAGTTTTTATACATACACTTCTCGAGCCGTTTATTTTTGGCGCGTAGCATTGAGGTTGGGGGAAGTCGCGGGAAGAGAGAGAGAGAGAGCAGACGCTAATTCAAAACAACTAAAATGATATTCTTGTCATTGAACAACAACATGATTCGTCGGTCAGTACATCCAAAACAGACACAATAACAACAGACTCTACCATCCGCCTGAGTGATGATACTGAATGAATTTCCCCTGCAAGAATAGCGCCAAATTTCGCTGTTTCAAAAGTTGTTGGCGGGTGTTCGTTGTACTTCTGTTCAGTTCTGGTTCAACCAGTATGTCGTAAATGGATGCTTTTAATTATACACTTGGTAGTCTGACAAACGTTTGGGCAACACTCTTACTGCCATTTGATGATGACGTGTGAATCATGTGTCCGAATATATATACCCTAGGCTACCCCAAAGGCCGCTGATGTGCGTCCGACGACATTCGACAACAACAACACATCTGGTAAGATTGTTCACTGTGATGTTCCGTGGTTGTCTTTCATGTTACTCATTGAAGTTCAAAAAACAACCAAGTTTAATTAAACCTGTGACTGTGTTTGTTAAGTTGAAAAATGTAAAACCACCACCTGAACATGCTCGTTCGTTCCTGACATTTCCACAACAAATTCTGCTCAAAAGAGGACACTGTACAACTATGGCATGTGTGGCAAATTCACCAAGAAATTCAGAAAAGCAAAATTGTGATCCTTGATAAACTATTAATTTCAATAATTGTTTAATATCCAAAAGATTCATTTGTGTAAAAATTTATATCCGAAATATGGGCAAAAACGTCAAAATATTAATTTTATATTTGATTTTATTTGTTTGCATTTTATTTTCAGGTAGGCCTATATCGGTGTACTGATTGTGGAACTGATATTGGGGAATTTCGGAAGAACAGCATGAAGAGGCACACTGGACACCCCTGCCCAGGTTGGAGTTGTGACACAAGACATACTGTCGATCCGTAATTTTCAAAGAAGTAGCACTGTGCTGGAATTTACTGGAAAAAAACACGTTCACAAGGCATGGATCAATCCTTTCAGTGAACCGAGTGTTGACGAAATATTATTGGATGCCTAGGTGAAAGATTTTTTTTATAAAATCGTGACATGGTTATGTCACTGAACATGCTAAAGTGTGTTAACTATTCACAATTTAAAGAAATTGATAGTCTTCCCAGATCATGAGAGAGTTTGCTCCTATTATGCATTGGAGTTTCATATATCTAATTAAATATATTGCCAGGGCCAGACAGTGCAATAAACTTTGAAAAGCCCCACACCTCCTAAGTATTTACATACCGTCTCTTGTTTAGGACTCTGGATAACAGGTAGGAAAATATACAATACCATGCTGAGTCGATTATGCCACTCAAGTTTATAATAGTGATATTTCAACCTTTAAAATACCAAATTAAATATAATTCATATCACCTTCTTGTCTTGTTTTTCATATTCAAAACCTAACAAATTAACTTGTGTTTGTGATTATATGTGAGCTATCTGAGGAGCTGTGCCAGTGCATCACCCCAATATCTTCTTTCCATTCGTCATCGTAAACCAGGCACCCAGGACTCGTGAGAGATGTTATTATACTTGGTTGGGTTACAAACTTAAATATTTGCACATTTTTGTGATTTTCGGATGTCAATCACATATGTACATGCAATATTGCAGCAACATGCTTGACTGGAATGCTGCTGCAATTTTAGCTTGTGGCGACTTGTTGCAGCAATATTGCCGCTATTGCAGCAACCTAATTTGCATAGGAAAAGATATTGCTGCAATATTGCTGCAACTAGTCACCAGAAGGCTTGTATTTTAATAAGGGCTGTGCAATATGCATAATTCTGTCATTTTTCAGTTTCCGTGTTCCACACGGAGATATTCCGTGTTCCACACGGAGATATTCCGTGTGACTCCGCATCATTCGGAGTTTTCTCCGTGTCAATATGCATATTTCAGTCATTTCTCAGTTTCCGTGTTCCTCCGCGTTCCTCCGTGTCATGCGGAGTTTTCTACACGTAGATTCCGTGTTGAATCGTCCCAATACTCCGCATGATTCCGCGTGGCCAATGCGGAGCCATGCGGAAATCAACTACACGGAGTTTACGCGTAGTTACGCGTAGATTCCGTGTGTCACGCGGAGATCTGATCTACGGGTATGTTTGCTCGCAAATTTTTAGCAAATTATACATACCGGGTAACGGTACTGTATATTTTACCCATAGGGGCCTTAAGCACGATGTCATGCAATCTCGACTGCAGTGCTAATTACACATCACTGCATAAACAAAATAATTAACATGTACCAATATATGATCGGTACCGTACATGTAATATTCAATTTTGTATCGCTTCATGATTTAAGCTATTAAATTTCAATAGTAGCCTACCCTAAATTGTTCGTGCCACCATGGTAGCTAAAATACCAGAAGTTCATTAATTAATAATTAGTAATTAATGAACTTGTGAAAATACCAATACCTGTATACTACTAATACTAGTTAATACTACTGTTATGTTTACGGTGCCTGCCTTTGACCAGCTGTGGCATATCTGTGCAAATAGATGATTCTGATGATGTATGACAACTTTTGCTGAGAATTATTGGCATTGGATATTATGCCACTTCTGAGGAAAAACATACATATAGTCTGGCCAATTTTGAACATATCTGAAATTCATTCTGAGTAGGCTAGCTACCTTAATTTAAATATACAGACTGTATACTTTAGCTGTGGGTTTTGTTTCTCCCTTTTTCCAAGGGGGGGGGGAGGGGGCTTTTTTGCTACTTCTGTAGTCCGTTTGGAACAAAACTTACAGACTGAGATTCGGTTATTAAGTGAAATAATACGAATACTGGTAAGAATTCTGGCGCTATGCAGTCTACATGATGTACAGTCGAACCACTCAAACCCTAAACTCATTCATACAGCTCCATTGCGTGAATGGCCACGGAATATGGCACATCGATGATCTAGTGCCACACAACTGCACATATATAAAACATTTATATATAGTTGAAAGGCAGCTATAAATATGTTCTCAACTATTCCTGATAACATTATTGTCCAGGTAGAAGATAAGTATTTGAGGGGCATTCAGGTTATTTCGTTTATTTAACCAAATTATATCTGAACTGGAGGCGGTCGCCATGTTTTGTTCGTCTGCTCAATGACGTCATCGGCTAACAAGGGGAATCCCCAGCAGCCGGTCGCACAGCATGGCGAGAGGCGAGAAGCCGTCCTTGAGTTACTTGAGTGTATCCATGTTAGGTGGAGAAGTCACACAGCACGTTACGGCTTTTATCGATTTGAATGATGTTGTCAAACTCGGCGTAGCAGATCACATTGATGGTTTTCGGTAAAGGTGTCCCGAAATGCAGTTCCAAGCGTAAGTTGCCTTTCTTGACGAGACTCAGTTGATGATCGTTGTCTAAGGTGGGAGTCAGATCGAAACAGAACAATGTGTACCCTCTGCCGAAATCGTCTCGACTGATCATATTTCCCTCACTGCGTGAAATGGTCAAGTTCCCAATTCCGGAAACACGCTGGAAACCTAATGGAAACTGTGTCGCTACAGTTTCCAATAGGTTTCCGGCGGGTTTCCGGAATTGGAAACTTGACCATTTCACGCAGTGCCTCGTCTTGGTTGATTTGGCCAGTTGCTGTGAAGAGGTTCAGATAGCTCCGGATGTAATTGTTCGTTCCGAAATTAGGTTGTAAGGGGCGTGCCGGTACCTGTTGGCCATCCACATGCAGGGCCACGAAATTGATGTTGAACGCTTTTAGGTTGAACGGATTCCTCGAGAGTGTCCCATTATAACTGACGTTCTCCACACAGGCTAGGGTTAAACGCTTGGGCAAATCCCCCAGGAACAGGTTTTCTTGATTGACAATCATATTGCCTTTAGGAACGGAAAAGACCTTGGTCTGTACTCGTCGAATCGGATACTGGGCTGGTTTTTTTCTCCAAGGCTCTGATGTGCCCCAACTGTACACCTGGGCTGGGTTTCACTTTGCGTACAAACAGACTTGCCTCTTGGATGACAATGTTATACTCGAGGTCCTCATTCGGGGCCATCAAGGCAAACGCAGGCGTTGCGCGCACTAGTCGTATTTTGACAGGTACTGCATTCAAGAGGTATCAGTCCTGCATGAATAAGTCCGCATGCAGACGTCCCATCATATCGACCGAGTGACTCTCTGCTGTGAAATCCACTCTCTCCGTGTAGCCGGCATTATCAGGACTCGCTTCCATCTTGCCTGGGGTATCTCGGTAGAACAACGGGGCTGTCAAATACGACTTTTTAGCGTCACGCCCGTAGGATAACAGCGTTTCGATGTAGGCTCGATACGGGTACGTGTTCGTCGAGGCGCTCACCAGTTTATCACTCAGGGCTATATCCACTTGCTGGAATAGCGAATGAAGCCAGAGATTCACTGGACCCACGGGTGCATCTGCTTTCAGGACTGTCCCATCTTTATTGGTGATTTTAGCTTTCACATATAGGTACGTATGGGCTAAATCCAGGTAGGTCGTATCTGCGTTGGTGATGGTGAATTCAATGGGGCCTGTGGCTGTAATGCTGGAAAGGGGCAGATGTTCCACCCACTGACCCTCTTCGGCACTGGTCTGAGTAGGTGGGACGGTCCATAAATCAAATTCACTGTTGGTAGAAGGACACGACTCGGCATGGATGAAAGCCATCTTTAAGAAAAGATATCCTTTGTCTTCTTCGATGTGCGTTGTCGCTGGGTCGGTCGTCGACTGGTGCGTGGTCTCGGTGGGGCAGCTCTTTTATTCCCTACGGTGCGTTGTGCTTTGGCCACCAAGACGCCTCCCGCTTCTTTGGCCCGCCGTTTCAAGGATTCTTTGGGTGCCGTACCCCCCAAGACATCACCGGCCACTTGCAGTCCACTGCGCACCGCTTGTTTGCCGATCGCTTTGACCCCACGCGTCACCAAGGGCAGGAACGTTTTGACGATGCTCCCGAGTATGTTCCCCAGTCCATGTCCTCGTTGCATGCGTGTACCCGCAAAGACAGGAAAGTTACCCCCGGCCTGTTTGGTGTAATGATCGACGTAACTGGCTGTATGGCATTGATAAGGCACCTTCATTATGCAAAGTGAACCGCTCGGACTTGACGGAAATGAAGTGTCAGCACCACTTTTCCTCGTTCGAATGCCACCGGTCGTCCCGTGTCGTCTCTTATATCGATGACGATGGAGCTAATATCGGTCTGACTGACCGGTAGATACACGATATGCCTGAAACTGTGGGTGACTTGAGCTCCATACGTGCCTTTCACCGGGCAGACGCGCAGTAGAGGTACGTTGCTGTCGCCGACAATGTGTGCATCGACCACGTCCGAGTAGACGTACAGGCCATACATACCACCACGCATGTCCATCGGGATGTGGCCTATCTCGCCGGTGGGGCCAGCGTACCCCTGGTAATTGAAACCCAGCATTTGCTGTAGGGTAAGACTGAGTTCGACACTTACGTTGGGGCTGAGCGTGAGATTGGCCTTGTCGTTGTGTGCGTTGTAATCGAAGTCCACATGATTTTTGAAGGGGAAAGATTTGATGGGTTTTGAAGTATTCGTGACGTCTCGTAGAGACTTATAATGCATCAGACTTCTCAGTCCACCCATGAACGCCTTGGGTGTATCGTATTGACCTTCGGGTAGTTTGAGTCGAGTTTCTTGTCCTTCGTAGGTCACCTCGTACCATACTTCATTGGCTCGCACGTTGTACCACGAGTAAGGGTATTGGATATCCACGAGTCCACATTCCCAGCGTCCAGGTAAATGCAACGGTTGCGGTAACTGGGTCACGTACTTGGTCAAGGTGTTGTCAGGAAACACATCAGCCGAGCTGTTACTGGGTAGGGTGAGGTAAAACATGATGACTGAGCTGTCCTGCTGCTGCTGTTGGTTTTAATACTTCTCCCAGCCCTTGGGCGCTAATCGTCGTGATGGTCGCGGTGATTTAGCTCTTGGTGGTTGCAGGGGGTGGCGTGGTAAAAGGGGTGAAAACGTAGGTGCCCGCCGTGGTGGTGATTTGGGAGGTGACTCCGGTTCCCAAGGTTCTGGTGGTGTACTCACATTCTGCATAAAGGCCCAGCGCTGAGGGTTCCCCACCAATTCCTGTGGTACATGCATGTCTTTCAAGCCTTGAGCGAAGACCTCCCATCCTCGAGGATCCGTGTGCGTCCTGCGTTGACGCATCAGGTCATTCACTAAATCCGTCATGTGGGTACCGGGGACCACCTGATTCTGTACCAGGAGTTCACCTTTATCATTCCAAGTCATGTTAGGATTCTGTTTCATCCGTTGTAATACCAGGCCAGCTTGTTTCTTGAACGAGGCAGGTACACTCTTCAGCACTTCGTCTTCCACCCACTGTGGAGCTGTGGAAGGTACCCCACCCGGCTGTTGGAACGGTGCTGAGGTCGGCGGTCTGTCACGTGATGGTGGTGGTGGTGGTGCAGAGAGGGTTTTGTATTGGTCCATGAACGTCATGTACCGCTGAAGCGTCTCATTGTACCGTTGTACTTTCTCACTATCGCTTAACCCCGGTCTCTGTAAGATCTGTTGCATCTCTCCATCGAGGGTGTTTATCGTCTTCACCGTAGGTGGGACAGGGTAGGGCGATTGGAGGTTTTGAAGGAGCCGAGGTTCGACGAGGACCATTTTTTTCGTGTGGTTCATTGTCGGCCGAAGAGTCCACCCAATACTGGACCCAACACGGAAGCGGCCAACGGTGCTAAGATAGCCCCGAGAAAGCCGCCTTTCTGTAACACCTTTTTCTTTTGTGTTTGAGACACTCGCTTCTGGACTAAGGTTCTTAGACCTGTCTTATGCTTGGTCAACTTGGTCTGAGCCGGAGTCAGTGGTACGTTGCCTTTTAAGATATTGAGTCCAATCTCGCACAGACAGCACACGAGAGCACCGCGTACAATGGTTCGCATCAACTCGGGTGGGGCCGTCTTCAATACACGGAGCGTGGGAGCGTGCTTCCGTACTCGCGCAGACATCCTGTACAACTAATGCTAGAACCCACAACTCTGCTCTTTTCATCTACTTCAGAGACAAAAATCAACCCTGCTGTGGTATTCATTCTTTTTTATTATCCCCATCATCAAAACACACACACCCCAGCTGGGGGAGCCACTGTAGATGTGTTTACATTATTTTTGCATGTACACGTGGTGAGTCTCTCCGGGAAAGATGCCGGTCCGTAGTCGAAGGTGGTCGGGGGTGGTTTGCTTCAGGTCGAAGAGCATATACCCGTGCTGACGGGTTGTGACATCTTTAAAGGCTTCCAATGCAAACGGTGTGCGGCCGGGATACATCTGTCTCGTCAGGTGCAGCAGTTGAGTGGTATCTCTCGGGTTTTTGAAGACCACCATGTAGTGGGCATTTAAGCTGATGTTCCGATGTTCTTTGTTTTTACTGAACAGATTCTGCACAATGTAGATGATGCTGAGCCGTCGATGATGGCTGCCTTTGGTAAAGAGTTGGGTGACCCGCGCATCCGTCTCCGCCATGAGATCATCCAGAACCACCAAGGTGTCGGGTTCCAAATCGGCCAGGTTAGGTAGGCCTTCCACGAACGTGATGTGGGGCATTGCTGCATACGCTTGCTGCCATTCTCCGTAACACCACACGACTCTGGCAATGGGTGGAGTGATCATGCTGTCGGCGTGTTGAAGGAGCTTCCTGACGAAGTGCGTTTTGCCGGAGCCCGTCGGTCCTGCGATGACGCAGGTGAAGGGATGCTGCCACCGAGGGTCCATGGTTGGAGGTGTATCCGCTGTCGTGGTAACCCGCTCTTGTAAATTTGGTACGAGTGAACTGGAGTGGTGGTGGGCACAACGTCGGTTGTCGTTGTCTGTTCACGTTCAGGGATGATGATGATGGTGATGGGTACAACGGGGGTCGTCGTTGTCGGTTCACTGTGAGGTATGAAATCCGGTGGGTCTTCAGCTGTAGTAGGTGTACTTGGTGTAAGTGTGGAGCTTACACTCGTTGTGGCTTGTACACGGGGTGTGGAGGTGGTGGTGACTGGGCTGGATACGACTGGTGCTCTCTGTAGACCGGTTTCACTGATGGCTGGTGTTCTCAGTTGGTTAAGTAACGTGCTGACATAGGCTACGTCGTAAAACACACCTCCGTACAACACACTCAGCAGGGTTAGCACTAGTACACCAAAGCCCACTTGCGCTTTGCGCGTTTTGGAAGACGCTGTGTTCAGAGACGGTTGCACCGCGTTCATGGTTGGACGTGGAATGTAGGAGGACGGCAGTGGTGTCTGGCTTTATAGTCGTTTCACCTGGTTGGCAGCGACCCAGGAATTGAAGGAACTGGGCCAGCCTTGCCATTTGACGAAATGAAACAGTTTGCCACGTCGACGTTCCGTTTTCAAAATCTGCTCCACCGTGTAGTAGTCTTGCTGTGTTTTTACGACAGGCTGTAATTCCGTCTCGTAAAACGTCCCCAGCAACGGTTCCCCTTGGAGATCTTCCAGTTCATAGACTCGCCGCTGTCGGGGTAGGCGCCGTTTAATCAGGAAGTGCTCATCGCTCCAGTTGGGCAAGTAACTTTTCTCGAACTTGCCCTTGACTTTACTGATGCGTACAGGGTCCCCGACCTTGTACACCGCCTTCGGTGCTGGTTGCGATGGCCTGGGGTACAAGACACGCCGGACTTGGGATTCATTGCGTTGGGTCACGGTAATGGGGGCTCTCTGTATACTTCGATGATAGGCTCGATTGTAACCCCTCACCAGTTTCGGGAGAACATCGATGTACCGCCTTGTATTCTTATAGGTGAAATATTTATACATGCGGCCTTTGAATGTCCTGTTGAACCTTTCCACCACGGACGCCTTGGTCTCGTTGTACGTATGGAAGAAAAACACCTTCTGTTTCTCGAGAAAGGCTTGGAACGGTCTGTTGAGGAATTCCGTGCCTTCGTCGGTTTGCAAATACAAAGGTTTGCGCCCGGTCTTGAAGATGTCTTTGAACGCCGCTATGAGATTCGCCCCCGTTTTCGTCCGGATGGGTACCACCCACGCATACTTCGATAGGATATCGATGCACGTCAAGATATATCGATTCTCATCGTTGTGTTTGGCAAAGGCGCTCATATCGACCAAATCCGCTTGCCACTGGGCATCTATTCCTCCCACGATGACCCGGTTCCGTAGAAAATGGCGACGGACAGCTCGATGTAAGGTATAGGTGTCTTGTTTTCTTAACCAATCTCGGACTTGAGCACGTTGTATCCCCTGGGGTTTGGCCGCTCGATAGAGAGCCGACAATGCACTATAGGCCGCCGGACTGTCGGGACTGTAGTATAAGTTATCCAACACCTTCTCCCAGCGCTTCATGGTGACACAATGATGATGGACCCGGAGAGTATGGTTTATTTATAACAAGTTTCTACCACCGTTGTGTTGGTTGACTCAGTTCAGCCGGGTAATCAATGGCATCGTCGTCGTCGGGTTCATGTAGTTGTTCATGGGGTTCAGCCAGCGCGTCCTCAATAGCACGAGCCCACCCCAACTGGTCTGATGATCGCTCGTCCGGTGTAAACAGCTGGTCCACAATAGGCACCACTTTCTCCAAGGCTGTCCACAGATGGGGGTCTAGGGTGAAGCCTCGCGTAGGGTCTTGGTAGCGGCCCAGGCGTAGGAAGAAGGTGGTACGGTATACGTAGATGGCATTGTCTATGTGGATGAGGTGTCCATCGAGCTCACCGCTCAACACCTGTTTAAATTTGGTCCAGCCGTCACGGTGTAGCGTCACCGTAGTGGATGTGGACTCCGGATCCCACCCACAGACATCCCGATCTTCCACGAGGGTGACTTTATCTTCATAGACGTGTAACCCCACCTGGGGTGTAAGGGGCAGGATGGCTCGTAGGATCGGCGACATGCTTGCTCCAAATGTCGAACGGTGAATGACACACACTCTGTCTGACCCTGGTATTTATAGTGTCAATACCACAGCGCCAGGGTCAATAGGGCACAGACTAGTATGAGGCCAACCAGCCGGCGCTGGTTCCGGCGTGAGCGCTCCTGGTCCATAGCGCGAGCATCAAGGATGGCTGTCATAGTCCAGTAGTGGTGAGTGATGGCACGCCTGTCCATCGAGTGCACTCTGTGGAGGACCGCTTCTGTGAACTCGTTCAGGATCTGGCGTCGTCCCTCGTTGTCGTCGCCATCTGCAAACATGGACCGGACCACTGCTCGGTAACCCGTGAATGAATTCACCGCGGTGGCATGCTGTAAAATTCGAGTCGCATAGGGCTGGATCTCCGCCATGGCTCTGCAACCGTAGAAATGAAGGTGTAGGATCCAGAGGGACGTGTTTTATAGACCAGATGTAGCTCTACGGGTGTAGTCCGTGATACGCAGTATTCTGATGGGTTATGTGGCTACTATAGAGATAGTACTTCATCGACCATGGGGATTACTTTTTCCAAGGCTGTCCATAGATCAGGGTCCAGAGTAAAACCACCTTGCTTGAGACAGAGGAGTCGAGCAAAATAGGGACCGCGGAAAATGTAGACGTCGTCACACAGGTGAATGCTATCACCGTCGAGGTCACCCAATAACACCCGTTTCAAGGTAGTCCAGCCTTCCGGGGATAAAGAGACACGCGCTGGTTCAGACGTACACCAACACCTACTGTCGTCATCGATGAGCTCCACGCGTTTGGGATACAACAATAGGGTGCAGTCCGGTGCAAGAGTGCAGGTCTCCCTCACACGCTCGTCTTCAGGCAAGACTTCAACCGGAGGTACTGCTGGGTCCCAGGGAAAATCTTCTCCACGTCTCATGCTTTCGTCTAATACAAGCAGGCAAGCAGGCTGGCTGGCTGGCTAGAGGTGAAGCAGGCAGGCTAGAGGCAGGCAGGTAGGCAGGCTGGTCAGGTCAGTCAGGCAGGTAGTGCAATGAATACACCCCACCCCTAAAAATCGCCTGCTTTTATACGTTTTTCTACAATCCGCCATCTTAAACCCACCACCCACCACCACCTCCCACATCCGCCATCTTAAACCCACCACCCACCACCACCTCCCACAAGCCGCCATTTTTTCCCACACCCACATCAGCCGATCACATTGTGCCATCTTAAACCCACCATCCACCACCCACCACAGCCGCCACAACACCTATAGATTATGTTTATTACTAGGACGTCAGCGAAATACTAGTACCCATCCTCCGCATGGCAGAACTGTACAACCCAGAACAAGTCAGGACATGACTTGATCACGTGATCGTCATTGGGAAACCCCCACTGGGGAATCCCCCACTGGGAAACCCCGCCACACTTCCGCCATCTTAAACCCACCACCCACCACCACCTCCCACAGCCGCCATCTTAAACCCACCATCCACCACCACCTCCCACAGCCGCCATCTTAAACCCACCACCCACCACCACCTCCCACAGCCGCCATCTTAAACCCACCATCCACCACCACCTCCCACATCCGCCATCTTAAACCCACCATCCACCACCACCTCCCACACTTGCACTCAGTGACCCCTGTTCACATGCCTTGATCACGTGATCGTCATTGGGAAACCCCCACTGGGAAACCCCGCCACACTTCCGCCACAAATCTGCGCAGAAACACCTGCGCACTCGTCAAAAGGGGCTCTGTAATGCTGTTATACTACTACTTCGCAGTTAATAAGTGCGGGCCCCAGTTAATAATTGGGGGTCGCAGTTAATAAGTACGGATCGTAGCATGTCCCTTTTACGGCTCCGGAGCCGTAAAAGGGACATCGGAGGTATACTCCCAGTTAATAACTTTGATCCGCAGTTATTAATTGCGACCCTCAGTTAGTAAGTGCGGCTCGCAGTTATTAACTGCAGGTCGCAGTTAATAACTGCGGGTCGCAGTTAATAACTGAGGGTCGCAGTTAGTAAGTGCGGGTCGGAGCATGTCCCATTTACGGCTCCTTAATATTTACATGAACATTTCTATAAACTCCAAGATCACCACACTGATGACCACACAGTGACGTCATATTCTAAAAGAAAAATTTGGTTGTTTTTTCTATTTTTTTATTTTTTTATTTTTTTTTCTTCTTTTTTTTTTCGCAAAAGCGTGTAATAAATTAGGAGATAATGATTTCAGCACTTTTATGCAATAAAGCAACCTAATTAAAATTATATTCTATCTGCTCCCCTGTTTGGATGTGTCGCTTGTGGGACCTAACCGGCTTGCACCAACGCGAGTGTTGACCAATCCCGAGAACTCTTCATAGTGTTTTGAAGGAAACATTACGAAAGAGGCTTTTTCGTTGGCTCAGTCGAACTAGGCGCTACGCTGGTGGGGTATCTCTGGTGGGGTATCTCCTGATGTTGCCGCTCTCCCGCCAGATTGGCACCATAAAGCGGGGTGGAAATATGGACTGGTCCTTGGCATAAACCTTGGGTTAAAGCGGATACGATGACCCTATCCTCCCTCCAAATCTGCAAGGAAAGTAGTTAAAATGCCCCCGTGATGTCATAAGACTATTACACATTCATGACCTGGGCGCTCTGAACACCAAATTCAGTTGAAATCAGTAAGATCCTACATAGCGACATCCACGATTGAGGAGCATTGATAGAGTATTAATTTATTAAGATTGCCAATAAAGCTAAATATCTGTAGAAAAACTCAACGTGGTCGCCATTTGAATTTGCCCACGATCCTGAGCGACAAACAAATAGGCTAAAAATGACGACATTATGATAATGAATCGTTAGCTCTAAATTTTGTGTCGTTCTGGATAGAATGTTTGATATTGGAGTGGGCGGGGTGGGGCTGGGGAGGAGGGGGGTGGGGGTGGCAGTGGGGTGCACAATGTGCCACCTTAAGATTGGTCTGGATATCTCCTTAATCACATTATATATCTCATTGACTCATTGTCAGTGGGATCGTCAGACTTTATTCCATTGTCAATCATTTGTAATATCCACCGATAAATATAAATATTTCCGGAGTTCCTCTAGAAATTTAATCACAATGGCACATCTGCCTGGTTGCATGACTTTCAGAACAAAGTATCATGCTTGGTAAATTATAAATGACCGCCACGAGAGTGTACTTAATAAACTTTTCCATTTTCTTCCAAATGTATGGAATAACTTTATTTCACCTCAAAACAAATTATTCTCTAATCCACTGAGCAGCTTTCACGGAGAATATGCGTCACCAAAGCGGGCAACGAACTTACTTTTACATTTTCTGGTAGAACATCATCCAGATAGCATCGGAGGTTTCAGCTCTCTAGCCTCAATGGTAAAGAAAATATTCCAGGGAATGGTGCATTTATAACCACCAGAAATGGTCGTCACTTGAGGGTCTAAATGATTCATCTTCGAATATAATATACCTGCTTATACAGTTGTGTCTCGAAGCTCCTGAATCTTCTTTCATAAAAGCGAAAAATTCTACCCAATTCTACTTGACTATTATGCATTGGATATAGCAAATACAGTCATTATATTACACTTTCTCTTCTAATGATTGTATATTGATTCACAATCAGTGAACTGTTAAATGGTGAACACTCATAGCGGATCTCTCCCAATTTAATTTTAGACACACGTTTGCCCCGGCGCACCGAAGGGTGCACTCACGTGTGACTCCCAGCGTAAATTTGTGGTGCGTACTTTGCCTTTCCTTCCTGTGCCTACAGTATGGGGAATGTTTTTAATCAATGATAACTGATTCGTTTTTCAACTTGAAGTCGCATACTCTTTCTTGGAGTAGTAGGACAATTTGATGCATATATACAATATGTATACGAGTTATCAATACTAAAAAATATTCCCCATGCCCCAGGCATAGTAAGAGAAAAATTGTACGACCCACAAATTGACACCGGGAATCACGCGTCTGGGCAAAGCTTTGTCAAATAGCTAAATCGGGAATGTCCAGTCAAATGATATTTGCGCTTACGTATGCGGGTGAAAACTCATATATTGATTTCAGAGTGTCACTGTCATGTCCTATTTTTATGAGATATTAGAACAGATACATGTATATTAAGAGCCTGAGGTGTCTTAATATCGAATACTATGATGGTGGGCGTAATAACATGGACTTTACTTCCTGTCGAGTAGAGCGTTTACAATTCTCGATTAGCCTACGTCATGTACACTCCAAATAAGAGTCATATGATCTATATGTGTATATATATAGTCTTGCATATCGCTCCAACTATCAATTTATTACTCAACAGGAACGCAACTTGGCTAGGTGGTGCCTTATTGCCTCACTCACTCATTTTGTTAGGCAACAAAATATCAGCCATGGCGGCTCGTGTTCTGGTCGTACATTTGGTTTTGTTCATGTTAGCATGTATCGGCGCGTTCATAACAGCCATTCCTACCATTATTACACTGGTGGATTTCGAAGGGGAATGTATTCTATACACGACGGGAACCTGGTCCACGGACAATTGTGAAACAGCACCTATCTGCTTTCATGTTACGTTCGGTAACAAGGGAAACTGTTTCTATGGAGTATTCGGGAGTTTTGGCGTATCTTTCTTCAGTTTATTCATGGCCGTGGTCACCTTTTACCTATTGTGTAATAGGCACGGAAACAGGTGAGCTATTTTCATTTACATCTCGTTGAAATCTTGACTGAAATTCTGCACTACTATCAAACTAATTTATCAAGCTCTATTGTATTGCATGAATTATCCTTTTTTTAAGGGTATCCTCATCCTACATAACCCCTCAGCTTCAAACAGTTCCTTGGTGTCATAGAAAATGGTTGTATTAGGTCTTCCCTCTCATTTCTAATCCTAAAATCAAGTATTTTACGAAAGAAAGGCAGTTTTTCAGTTTTCTTTCCGAACGCGTAAACTTTGACCCATGACGTCATAAAGGGAACTCGACAATGATCGCCAGTACTTTTTAGATAGAAAGAACCTGAACATCTCCCTAATTTATTTGCCATATTTTCGCGTTATATCAAGCAGTTGGATGTTCGGTGGGACTTCCAACACCACTCTTGCTTATATATAATTGTATTTGTCATCAAATTATGTAATATTAGCACAAAAGACGAGAGTTATAAAGCTATCTTCCGGATCGTCAACCCCCATTTGCCGTTACATTCATACACGTTTTCGATGACAGCCTACACTGTGTCGAATTATCTGAGATATGTAATCTTACCCATTGACAAGACAAGCGTTGACATCGACGATTATCACCATTTATTATCTCAAAACAGTTAAGCCTATCAACTTTGTTTGTCAAAGACTGAAAAGGCGGCACATATTAGACGGGCGCTCGGGGAAATTATAGCGGGTCTAGCACGGTTTGCTTCGCCGGCGAGCGACAGCAGTTGACCTACAATCATCGCTTCCAAAATTGACTGCAAAACTTTGGTCTCGCTTCATTCAATCTGATTAAAACTCAGACTTAATAGCCGCTCCTCTGTCGGACATGTCGCTAATTAAGATCTGGGACATTCCCAATAACAAATCCGTCAGATGAACTCCGAATCAAATCCTTTCCGGGTCAAATAGTCGCCCAATGAGACGCCTCGTAGTATAGCGTGTCGGCTTCTCTCCTAATATTAACGTTGTTGTTGCGATGCAGTTATGAACTGATTTTATGAAACAAAATAACCGTACCTATATATCCAGCAGTGCAAGAAATATCCCTTGATCTTTCACCTGGTCTGTCATTGAAGAGAGCAACGGGGAGCAAATAATAATCTTCGGTGATCGCTCATTGACTGGAGTCGAGAGCAAGAACTTCGTCAGCCGCCTGCATGGGTTGGATTTTTCTGCACCTCGTCCGTACACTCGGCAACATATAGATTTCCCGTAGCCGTAGGAAGAACGGCTATACATTGTCTTTTACGTAGCATGCAAGAAAGCATCTGCAGTTGCTCCTGCTTTAATGCGGGCGCGTCAAATTCATGGCACACCATAATTTTCGATCTCGCCTTGAACTTCGCCGCCACTGAATATAGGCACCCTTCGCCTGTCGAAGTTGGACTGTGATTGATCGCCAGTCGATTGATTGAAATTGTAGTTTAAGGGCCGCTTCCCATACGGATTTCGCGGCCCATCAACTCAATGTTTTATTTAAATTTCACGGTACAATTTCTTCGTTAATTTAAGATCTTTTGCAGCGCTAGATATTAAAATAAATAATTAAATAATGAATAACAATAACAATGAGGGAATATAAATACTAGTAGAGAAGAGTCGCTATGTACAAGTCGGTATTGGTTTTTATACTGATAAATATGTGTTATAATCGCGTGGATGATTCCTTTGTCTTGGTACCCCATAGTACGCACAAAGCCGTCCAGAAAAAACTGGGAGAACCAGGGCGTCTTCAGAATTCTTCGAGGCGACTTCCCTAACGACGCCCTTGGGGACAGGATAGTTCTTTCCAGAAATCTGTGCCTGTAACAATTGCTTGGAGTGTGTATTGGGGTACAGAACGGCAGGTCTACGTCCTATATTGCGTGAAAGTCAAAGGATCATATTCTGTGTTGAGGCGTCAGTTCGGTGACATCTAAGGGGTAGCGTATCTGGTGTGGTCTAGGGTCGAGTTTTCTGATTCTGGATGTTCTTGCTTTGCGGCGTTGTCACTCAAGGCGCTGTTGGTATTCTTGTAATCGTCAACCGTCTTCTGTTTCAGGTCTTGTCCAACTCGTCTGTGGTCTTCGGTGTGCCTGTATCATATGAAATAGAAGGCTTGTAGTCGTTCTTGTTTTCTATTGTTTTTCGATGCAATACTTTGATATATCTTCTTCCCAACAACAGGCACCCCCCGACCGTCAGTCACATAATATGAATAGCAATATGCAATTAAGTGAGTAAATAGATAAACAATGAATAAATAACTAAACATATCGATAGATTCAATACTAGGTGAATACACAAATAAACAGCTCTGTATTATTTCCGTATGCATTATCGTTTGATGGCCATAAAGAATTGTAGGACAATGAGATAGACGGCCCTCAGTATCAAGGTAACTCCGCCATCACCATTTCCTATATTTTATGCCGAATACTGCTCGCTATATGCGATTTGGCCGTTCTATTGTTGTCATGAATTCAATTAGATTTGGCCATCGTTTGTTTTGTAGGACAGTGGAACAGACGGCCCTCAGTATCAAGGTAACTCCGTTGTTGCCATGCCTATTTTATTTCTAAATGTGTCTGTGACATTTTGGCCGGATGTTATGTATCGATAGTTTATTATGGCCATAATGTTTTGTATGGCTATGGTGCACACGGCCATCAGTATCAAGGTAACTCCGCTGCAATCATACCCTTTGTTGAAGTCAAATGTTTGGCCTCTTATCAAATCGTGTCATAGTACTTGGTGTACTAGTAGTTGATTATGTGGGGGAAAAAAATGTTGTCTGCGCATGCACGGCGGTAGTATTATATACTGGAATAACAACCAGCAGGTTTGATAAAATTTACTAAGGACTTGAATACCTGATTTCTAATGGGGGGCTTAGGGTTTAATAACGCTGGTAATGTTAAGGGAGTGTTGAATTTTTTTAATTCGTTTCTAAGTGCCTCACTTGTTGGTTATGGATTGGGCATTCAGATTGATGATATGGATTGATCGCCAGTCTGACATGCGCGACAGATTTAAGATAGGGACTGTCCCAGATCTTAATTAGCGACACGTCAGATAGAGGAGCGGTTATTAAGACTGAGTTTTAATCAGGTTGCGCTTCATTGTAACACCGAGCGGTTGTTTGGAAAATAAAGCTCAGCTGAGATGTTCAACAAGTCGAGAGAAAGGAGAAAATACAAACTCTTCTCGAGAATTCAAGGTAGCCAAGGTATAGAGAAAAGAGGTCATTTGCGGGAGCAATCTTCTTAACACAGAACAATTCACTGCCGTAGCCTATGCAGAGTGCATGCATGTGAACTGCATAATGCATAATCCCTACGTTGAAATTTACGCTGCAAACTGTGATACTTGTATGTGAATAGAAACCGAGGATTTTTGCTGTTTACAGGAAAATATCACTGTGTCTGGTGAACAGTAGGTAACCTAAACTAGCTTGAAATTTTCTTAGTTTCTTTGGGCTGATGCAGTTTTTCTTAAACGTGGAATTTGGTTAAATCTGTTGGGTTTTCATGCGCGTGTATTCATAGGCAGAACTCGACCATGCACTGATCTTGCATGTTCGCAGTCAATATCCTGATTTAAATACTCCATTGTAGTCCACAGAACAGTCTCATAATTGTCTCCATATATTCTGGAATTCCAGATTTTGATCGCATCAGTAGCCATCTGATCACACGTGTATGATGATTTGTCCACTGGAAATATAGACACCGGTGTGACAGAAACGGTGGTCCCTCAGATATGAGTGTCCGCTTGCTATGCTTTACCCCAGCCCGGACACTGACATTTGTAAAGGATCACTTGGATATCAGAGTCCGCCCTAGATAAAACATAGGAGACCGGACACTGATCTCTGAGGGTCACCGTTTCTATCACATCTGGTACTGGAAATATAGGACTGCTTGCAATGCAATTCTTCGTGGCCAAACTAGCTTTCAAAATCACTCATATTCGAAAAATTGTTGATGTAATTATTTATCTGAACTGTTATTTTGCTACCACTCTACTTGCATGGATGGTCAAACTTTGGGAAAGTATGAAAACATGTTCCTAACAGGTCAATCAATTCAAGCCTCTCAATATAGAATGTGAATGTGGATTTCTCTTTCTCTCTTCCATCTGACAGCGTCAAAGCATTAAGCCATCAAGGGATAGGTATAGTTGTATGCGTAGATAATGTTACTCACAGTGTTAGGGCGTCAATGTGGTAAAACGAGCGTTAATTGTTGCCGGGTTACAACGATGGCACTTCAAGGTATGAAGCCTGTAGCCTAGAATATAAAAGGCACAGATTGCACGAGTCGTATGTTCCACTGAGCACATAACACAGGCCAACGTCACTACCCCTGTCGCCCTGCGGAGCGCAAGAGTTCCAATGGGATACCATGCACGACAAACTTGGACCACATACGGTCCACAACTCGCCGAAAACTCATCTCAAATGTTGTTTCTATACTACGCTTTGACTGCGCATGCGCAACGTGACGTCACAGTTCAACGTCACCAGCCCAGAAACCCCGACCTGCCGTACTCTACTGTGTTAGCCCGATTGATAGAATCGTAATAGCCAACACAATTTGACTCTCACAACAGACTGCACATTCTGGTTGTTACTGCCGGCGAGAACGTTACTACCGACCTTTAGCAGCCTTCACCCTAGTCAAGTAACATGACTCTGATTTTATTATCAGAGTCATGCCGTACGATCCAAGGTGCTTCACTGACGAAAATAAAACGTCAGAAAGCAGACCAGAAATTCACATTCACACATCATTAGGTTCCACTGTCATAATATATGGTCCATCCGGATTCCCGATACACCAAAAACAGCAGCCAAAAACACTTACTTGCATTCCAAATACAGCCGAGAAAATCTCAGCCAAGAAATGTAAACATCTCCGCCATACAAGGGCTTTTCCAAAAATTATACCCACCCTCCCATTGAATGGTCCATTATTACCCCTGAGATTTTGTAATTTTAAATCAAAATACATAGACCTTTATATTTCCATCAACACCTATCTTGAATTCCACATTATCAAGTACCAAAAATGAATAGAAAAGAATTTCAACTAAATTGTTTGTGGGGAAAATGGTCCTTAGGTGAGGGGGTGGATATAGTTTTCGGGAAAGCCCTTGTGGTGGAGATGTTTACATTTCTTGACTGGGATTTTTTCGGCCGTATTTGGAATGCAAGTAAGTGTTTCTGGCTGCTATTTGTTGTGTATCACGAACCCGTATGGACCAAACATTATGACAGTCGAATTTAGGGATGTGTGAATGTGAATTTCTGGTCTGCTTCCTGACGTTTAATTTTCGTCAGTGGAGCACCTTGGATCGTACGGCATGACTCTGATAATAAAATCAGAGTCATGTTACTTGACTACCTTCACCCTCACCAACAACCCTCAATAGTAAAGACTTTACCCTCTCTATATTACTGCGGTTTGTTCTCCTCAATGGAGTCGAGCCAGTTAGCTGTCTTTTTAACGATGGATATACATAATTCCGTCCTCAGTTCGTGTAATATTCAAATTTTATTTCACAGGAATTTCCCTGTATTTCTACCGCTGGTTGGAAACATCATAGGTTTCCTAATGGTGTTTATTGACGCCTGCATTATTAGCGTTGGTCTCAAGACGTTCTGCGATAGTATTATGAAGGGCAGGCAGGTGAAGAGGTATGTACATGCACCGGAATTTGAATACAGAATTAGAGTTCAAGGGTACTGAGTCCTCCTGCACACACTCTAGAACTTGTCTCTATACAGCTAAAAGTATGCCTCATAGCTATGGTAATGTATATGTTCTTGAAAGCACATTTCTTCAGGATTCTAAATATATAAATTTGTTCACTGTAAACCTGTAGGTTGTGAAGATATTCGTTGGAGTTGCGTTCTAAAGGAAATGATGATGTAAGTGACTATGAGTTGAATACTTTTTTGAAAATAACCATTTAAAAAAGCTCATTTTTTTAATTATTTTTTTTTATTCGAATATCTTCACAACCTACAGATTTACAGTGAGCAAATTTATTCATTTGAAATGCGCTTTCAAAAACTATATACATTACTACAGGTATAAGGTATAGTTTTAGCTGTATGAAGACATTCTAAAGGGTGTGTAAACGTTTCTGCAGGAGGGCTCTGTATCCTTAAGACTGGAAATGGAGTTGAATCCACTGTGTCACGTCCAGTCTAAAAACTATAGCATTTAATGATACTTTCAACAATCTTTTACAATCGGAAAACGTACCTGCAGACGTTTTTCGGGGAGTTAATTTTTGAACTACAATTATCTGATAGCTTCCTAAGTTGAACTACTTTCCGCGTGCTTTCCATAACGTTCCGCGGTAAACTTCCTTTACCTTCTTAGACTTGAACACCACGGCACTAAAAAACTGGACTTAACAATTCCCTCGCCTGTGTATAACCAATGCCAAAGGACCTTGTATCTTTAGATGGGTAAATGACCGAAGGTCAGGTGCAATGCAGAAGTACCAAAACAAAATACTTCCACTGCAAGAAATAGTTCAGTTGGCACGAAGTACAATATTGTCTTGTATACTCAGAAAAGTTTCAAGGTACTGAGTCTCATCATTCTCGAGTAACAGGGCAGTAAAGTAGTGCATTTGTGCAGAATAGTTGATTCTGCGGTGAAAACAATTCCTATTGTTCTCTGTAAACAGATGAAGATAAACCATAACCAGAACCAGATTTGGTCTATAAGTACATATTGGAACAGCGATTATGCTGTATCAATTTGGTTTTGGTTATCGTTTATCTTCATATATTTAAAGAAAGAAATATGAGGTGTTTCCACCTCAAAATTGGCGATTTAGCATGACTGCACAACGTCACGGCCCTGTTATACGAGAATGATGAGACTCAGTGCCTTGAAACTTTCCTGGGTATACAATATAATATTGTACTTCATGCCAACTGAACAATTTCTTGTTTATGTAATATCTTATTTTTTTGCACTTATACCGCACCTGATCTGGGGCCATTTGCCGATCTAAACATATCAGGTCCTTTCTCGCTAGATACTAAACAGAACAGTGAGCACATTTTGGTCAATGATTTCTCTATTTGCATTCAAATGGACATTGCAGTTCTTTCGGGTATGATATTTCAGTGTGTAAACCTCAAGAAAATTACCATTTATGATTGTGTAGGTTTTGAAGTGACAAATAAAATCGACTTTATTACTGTCACACGCAAACGAGTTTTTTCCGCATATTAACGTCACATATCCGTTGTGTGTATCGGAAACTCTCTAATCTCTCTAGCTAGCGCAACACTGGGATGATATACCATCTTTTCCTGCTACCACCGATACTCTGTTTTCTGTACTTAACATTATGGTCTCAGAAGATAGTCAGTGGTATATAAAGTGCCTCTTGAGGTCCATTTAGGGGCAGATAACTATTTTGAACAATTTCTGGTTATCTCCCCTGGTTCGCACATTTCTACTCCTTATGGACTCCAGATACCCTTTTACTACTTATCAATGTTAATTGTTATCGTAGCGGTCATGTCCGGGAATGTCCGGCAATGTCCGGCCATCTCCGGCCATCTCCGGGAATATAATGATCAATAAGCCTTTATCCGCCCTTCCAAAACATCAAGAGTCATCTCCTTGCTCTTTTCGTCAACCAGTTAATTACGGTTTATCTGCCCTTCCAAAGCATCAAGAGGCGTCTACATAAGAATGCAGCAAGAGTTATCTGTCCCTGAATACTATTGTATATTACAACACATATAAAGAAATTGAAAGAGGTGCCGACATACGGACAGACCCACATGACTTCACATAATAGTCTTTTGGTTAACCTATTCTGAAGCACATATCAAGAATCTAACGATTCGTGATATGTCCTTCAGTTACTTCAATGTCAATTGGCATCTTCCGGAATGCACGTCATCAAACATGGTCCCCGACAATATCGCCAGCTATATGCCCAGCATAAATGGCCAGTGGGGAACCCTCAGTTTCTCCACATAGCCATAAGGAGAATCTCCCTGGCCCTAGCTAGAGTCGAACCCGTACTGCGCACTTCAGAAGCGGGCGCGTTATCCACTGCACCAAATGTCAAATACCAAATACCCCAATATACCTACCAGAGGATTCATTTTATTATCCCTTCCAGTACTTCATACCCACGCTGGGGGAGCCGCGTTCGGTTTGTTTACAATTCTCGTAGGAATAATAATAAGGTCCAATAAGAAGCCGTCGTTTGAGAAAGTTCACTCTTCGGTCAGGATTGCTTTTGGCCTAAGCGTCGTCGGGCATGCCAGGATACCGTTGGGGCAGCATGTCCTGAAACAATTGTTTGCGCATTTTGATCCAGAGCCTCGGTGGGTGGCAACCCCATATCCTCTTCCAAGTGACGCTTGGTTTTCTTGATGGACCTGTGTGTGGGTTCGCCTTTCATTTCGAGCGATACAAGCTCCCAGCGCCCAACTGTCCCATCTTCGGGCTCCGAGCTCCCAACTGCCCGATCCCCGAGCTTTGAGCGCCTGCGCTACTCCCTAGCTCCGAGCTCCCCCCTGCCCCATCCTCGAGCTCCAAGCTCCAAACACCCAAGTGCCCCATCCCCGAGCTCCGAGCACCCAACTGTCCCATCCGCAAACTCCGAGCCCTTGTATATATACAGGATATATTTCTGTGAGAGCTTTATTATACGCCGGGTGTCCGTGGATACAAGACTCATGGTTTACGCATGTCACTTGTATTCGAAGTCATTTTCCACGCCATTTAACCTACGTAGACTTTTGCACTTGGATATGAGAGTCCGCCCTAGGTAAAACGTAGGAGACCGGACACAGGTCTCGAGGGACTACCATTTCTGTCACATTGGTGTGATGGATAAGAATGTCCTTGTGATGAATATCACCCAACCGTGAAGGACCAACCCAAACCCGTAGAAGGGTATGAGCACAATGTGAACTCGAGGCTATGGAAGGATTTGTTCAAAGAAAGTATGGACGCCGAGGTGGGCGAGGCGTTGGAGGCCACAGAAAACATGTTTCACCACAAAGGGTATTCGAAAGAGGAAGCCGCAATTTTAGCCCATAACACATTGGTACCTAGATTACGACGGGCTTTACGTCAGCAGTATGTCGACCTCGTGGCTCATATGAAATTGCTGGACAAGGACCCCGTCCATATGGAAATCAAAAGAACAACGTTGATGTTGAAAACCCCAGACATGAGCTGGACAGCGGCGTATGTCAGAGCGATGACTCAAAAGAAACATTCGTTTAAACGCATCATTAAGATCATTAAGAAGCGGTTGATTTACAATGTATTGGAATTGCATTTCATCATCGCCCTGCTGTCCTGTCAAGTATACGGCCACCCAATGTTGACCGGAACGATCCATCTGATCTGTGTTGAGGACGTATGCGGCAGGATGCACACGGTCTAGCAGGAACACGTCTCGGCGAACACACTTTATCCCGATTTAACAGCCTTCATGAACGAAGGCACAGAGACCTGGTGCTGGAACAGTCAAACGTTGCAACGCCTGAGCAGTAGCGTGTGCAGCCTGTACTCGCTGTTTTACCTCTACCACCGTTGCCGGGGACGAACGCTACCCAGCATCGTACAGATGTTTGACGAGTACCCTTAGGACGAGGACCGAGATGTACTGGTGTATGACTGGGCCGAAGACCATTTCAATGTACAAGCCCCATTCTGGGCTTAAGTTTTAAGCATTTCAATGTACAAGCCTCGTTCTGGGCTTCAGTTTTCACGTGATTGTTCTCACGTTGTTGTTGTTTTCCATTTTTGTTCTTGAATAAAAAAACAAGTTGATATCTCACCCAAAACCCTGTCTTGTGTGTTTTCTGTACAATAGGTTACGAGCATAACCAAGCGACCATCAATGCCCAATGCTGTAACATAAATGTGGGATTCTAATTTTAACCAAGCTGGTATTGGCCAGTCAATGAGTCGACTGGGAAAGTAGCCAATCAGTGGCCTAGGATGGGGCCAAATGTGACCAATCAATGCCAAGAGAACAAACCAATGCAAGAGCACGGCAGTAGAATAGGGAGCCAATAAAAGAGCCAATGACGAGGAGCAACAGGTGGAGTGAAAAAACTATCGAAGTCCAAGTTCGAGGTGCGGGAAAGACCAGGAAGACGACGAGAATGTCCAAGGCGGGTGTCCGACCACCGATGACATGCCCAGAGGTGATATCGATAAAAAGCCGAGGTGGAGCAACACGGATGATGGGCATGTGTAACCTCGAAAGAGTGAGGACCGTCTACCTGGAGTGCGGAGGAGAGACCAGATCACCACCCTCCTGAGTACCGGTTCATTTCGACATCAACCGGGCAGTACGTCAATCCATGTTTCAAATGTATCCTCGCTACACAGTGAGATTGGGGCAATTCCCTTGTGTCTGGTTCTCGGTTTATGACATGTGGAGAAAAGGAGGGTTCCCTACTTGCCATTTATGCTGGACATATAGCTGGCGATATTGTCGAGTACCATGCTTGATGACGTGCGTTCCGGAAGATTAACATTGGAGTAACTGAAGGACATATACAGTCGTATTCAGGGGCATATAACTCTTGCTGGGTCTAAACGCCAGGTTCGAAAGGGCACGTAGACGCCTCTTGACCCTTTAAAAGGGTATTAAAGGTCACATTGACCGTGGACATTTTTGACTATGTCCTTTGTGGCGTCACTTCCGATTCCGGTCACGTGACCGGAAGTGACTTTTTCCCAATAGGAGCAAGCATAAACCATCTCCATACCAAAACTCCCATGTTCATACTCTTTGTCTACTACATGCGCGAAATTACGTCAGTTCCACGCCAATCCCATCCAGTCGAATGCTCCCCCACGAATGCTTCACTTCCCACGGCCCATTTGGATCAATATTGGTTCATCTCGGCCTCAAAACGTCTATTCCCATACTCGTTTTCTATCGAGCATGCACAGAATGACGTTATTTCCACATCACACCCATTCAGTCTGATGGTCCGCTACGAGTGCTACATATTGACACATTCCACGGCCCAATCGGACGAGATTCACCTCGACCCCAAAATGTCCCTTCCAATGCCCTTTTTCCAAAATTCCTTGCCTGCGCATGCGCAGAATGTTAAAAACTGACAACACACTAGTGCAGTTTGATGGTACCCTACGTGAGCTTCACGATGACACCTCATACGACCACATCGGACCACTATTGGCCCACCGCGACCCCAAAACGTCCATTCAAATACACTTTTTCTACTGTGCATGCGCAGACAAACGATATTTCCACCCGACACCCATCCAGTTGGACGCTCCCCCGCGCGTGGTTCAAACTGATACCCCACATGACCCATTCGGACAGACGTGCGTCCACCGCGACCCCAAAACGTCCCTTCCAATGCCCCTGTCTGCGCATACGCAGAATGTTGAAAAGGGACGACACATTAGTCGAGTCGGATGATCCTCCACGAATGTTTCATGATGTCACCACACACAGCCCAATCCGACCACTATTGGCCCACGGCGATCCCAATACGTCCGTTCAAATATGCAGATAGACGATATTCCCTACCCACACCCATCCAGTTGGACGCTCCCCACGAGAGGTTCAAATTGATACCTCACACGACCCAATCGGACCGCTATGTGTCCACCTCGACCCCAAAACGTGCACCACGATCAGCCTGCCTACTGCGCATGCGTCATCAGCACTTTTCAGCAAAATTCAACGCATGGCCTCGAGATCCCTCCCATCGTGTTCCACAGCTCGATATGTAGAAACAAGGGGCCACACCCCATACCGCCAATGTTCATGAGTGGGCACATTCCCCATTGGGACTAACATTGTCCAGTGCGCCAGAATGGACCACCCCAGACCTGCGTGAACTTTTCAGCGAAAGTCAATCCCTGGCCTCGAAACCCCTTCCACCCTGTTCTACATCGCGAGACAAAGAAAACAAGGTACCACAACCCATAGCAAAATCCACATGAAAAAAATGACCACCCCAATACACCTATCTCATACATGCATTGCCCGTAGATTAACATTGGAAGTCATTGGGGTCTTATGTAGAGGCAGATAACTCTTGATGGGCCGTCACGTGACAGGGGGTGACGTCACAGGAAGTGGCCCGGATGTGACCTCTTACCCGGATGTCACGTGCCCGGAGGATGACGTCAATTTGATCAGTAGTAAAAGGGCATCTGGGGTCCGATTTAGGGACAGACATGTGCGAATCAGGGGAGATAACCAGGAATGTTTCAAAAGAGTTATCTGCGCGTAAATCGGTCACCAGATCTACTTTATATACTACTCTATTCATTCAAAGTTCATTTGGCCTGTAGAATAAAACGTTATACCATGCATCCACCATGCGCCAATAGGGTTGTCCCAGCATAGTGGTTGTCCCAGCGTAAAAGCTCGCTCTTACAAGAAATAGCTCCTGGATTGTATACACTAATACAGTTAGGTACTCAGCAAGTACTTACTGCATTATAAGAAAGAATGAAAAACATTACGATTCCCGAGTGTACCATATCTGTTTAATGAACTCACGTGTGTGTCATTGTTTGGGTATACTTATTGACAGATGCAGCCAGGTTCAAACCAATTTTGTGGTATGGCATGATGGGAATATATCCAGATTCCACGACATGTTGCAGATATCCATGGTAAGTAAATATTTTCATATTTGTAATCTCATAGCCAACTTGTGACGTTTATAGAACTGTCATATTTCTAAATCACTCAACACCCCCAAAAAAGGAGTAGCTGGCTTTAGCATCTTGACCCTGGAGGCTCTTACCTCCTTCAATTGTATTTCGCTTGCAGCCACTCCATCTTAATAGATTCATGGCACATAGTCAATTTGTCCGAAATACTGATGGTCCTGCGAAATCCCATCTTCACATTTTCAAGTTAAATACTACGCTAACGTTCCGTCATTTACCTTGACTTAACGAATAGAGTAAACTGTTCAGACCGGGAAACGCACGTGATGTCTGCCATATAGGCAATGAAGATAGGAGCTTGCCAACACCGAACAGCTAAGATTTTCTTTGATGTCTGCCCGTGATCTCCAAATATGGCAAGTGGTGGGTGTATTGATGTTAATTTCCTTCGAATAGCCAATCAAATTTGAATTTTAAAGAGGTCATACATTGCACTTCTCCTTATATGAACCACGGAATATTTATAGCGCTATGACATCACCGGACCTGTATTCTGATCAGATATTGTGTTACGTTCAGCCAAGGCGGCGAAGATGTTGAGTGGTTCCTAATTGATTGTATATTAATTTGTACTCCGTAAGGAGGTGCCTCTCCCAAAGGGGGAAAAAACGAACCGAACTTGAACTTGAACTTGATGGCGAAATACAAGAAATGTCAGGAACCGTCAGATCCCGCGGTTAAATCAAAAGCTTGCAATGAAAACGCGGTGTTTGATCCTCGCTATACCAAGAAAGCGATCATTTCACAAACTGCGCCATTAAATTGTATCTGTAGCCAAAGAAAATCTTGACATTCAGTGTCCCCATTCATGTGTTTTGAGGGCGATCAGTCAGTACGATACATGGGCCTTAAAAGAAGATAGTGACGTGACAATGACCAGGTTTATTTTATTCTCCAGTTTGCAGCTTGGGGTACAGCGATTATATACCTGGTGCTCTCCATCATAGCCGTGATTCGCCTTCGACGAGACATCCTAGGAACTAGGGTATCGAGAAAACGACAAGACTTAGAACCCATCAGCCACATCACAGACGAGGGATCACCCAGCAGTACCAGACAAACATAAAAACACCGAAACTTGCTATGAGGGGACTTTTGCAAGTCGACGCGCGAGATCAAATTGGCACAAATAGAACACCATAATGAGGCTTATGCGGACATTCCTTATATACAGTCCTGTACAGTTTGTTTAGGTGAGATAATTTTGAAGAGGAAATGCTTGCTTCATGGCTGAAATTTTAGCCTTCTAAATCGTGTATTTCTTGAAAACTATTCGTCATTGGTTTTCCGATTTTGGCTTTCTTACTTTGAACTAGGTAAATTGTATAGCGGCGCTTCAGTTTTCTTGATGTTATAGTTGTTGGTATGATATGTTACAGCTGCTAACATACTATTATAGAAATGCTTTATATGCTCATTAAAATGTTCGTTCCAAACCACAGTACTCACTCCATAATTACCACGGTACTCAGCTCATTATTACCATTGTACTCATCTCATGACCACGGTACTCATCTCATTATTACCACGGTACTCATCTCATTATTACCACCGTACTCATCTCATTATTACCACGCTACTCATCTCATTATTACCACGGTACTCATTTCACTACTTATCTCAATATTACCACGAGGTACCATTACGACATGAATAAATTAAGTTATTTTATAAAATGATATATGGACATGTTCCACAATTTTTGACATTGTTACTCCAAGATCATGTGGCCCAAAGGTCTCATTATCCTTTACGAAATGCTTCAAACTTTCGCGTCCCCTTTTTGTAAGACATCTCAGTTCCAAAATTATTTTGTACTATCTACGATTGAACTATGGAATGGCTTGAATTATGAAATGCGAGTAGCCGCATCATTTCGTTTATTTAAACAATACCTGAAAATTCCTGGCCATTATTATTATGCTGAACGTCGAGCTAAAGTAATAATGGCACAGTTGTGGCTAAATTGCAGAAATCTTCAAGCACAACTGTTTTTGCGCCATATTTTAAGTACTGCGATATGTGCTTGTGGTTAACATTATGAAGATACTATTTGTGTTTCTGTCCTGTATATAACTATACCTTCGTCAAGAATACTTGGCTGATATTTTGAAATCGCCTAATGTTTGAAAATCAAAATATTGACATCCTCACCAGTGTACACCGCTATATCCTCTGTTCAGAACGATTTTAGATAGTGTCAATTGAATCAAAATGTCATAGTTTTTACTATTGATTTTCAAATTTTTAAGCGATAGTTTTCTCCAATAATAATTGCAATAAAATTCGTTATTTATTAGTCATATTTAGATTAATATGCTGTCTTTTTTCGAAAGCTAATTGCTGGTGCAAATATTATCACTTTGGATGGTGCATTTGTATGTATATTTGTTTCTTATATGCCCGAGGTGTATAACTCCTATGTTATATCTATCGACTGCCGATGTTTTTTCTTTATTTTGCACCGTGCACTTCCTCAACCCTTCCGTGTAACTTAATTTAAGCTCCATCTATAATTTGTTATTTTTAGGAAAAGGCGTTTATAAAGATTTCGCCTATGCGCGGATTCGCAGTTCCTTATTTGAAATAAAATATAGCTTAAATCATGTTATTACCAGTTGCCGGGACGTTATCTGTAGGATATCGCTACTTTGCGCGTATTATATAACAAGCGCTGGATGAGCGCAAAGACCTCCGTCGAGGCAACAGGGTCCGTAGGGGAATACATCACTGAATAACATAGGGCCGGATGCCAAGCTCAGTTTTGCACTTGTTGGACGTTAACTTCACCAATGGTAATTAACCTGGGGTTGAGGGTTCCCCACTAGCATGTCCAGCTACATGTGTAGGGATGTGGAAGTCACATTCCCCGCAAATAATTTTTGTCTGATTTCACGTGCTTGAAATATTGGGGTATGGAATAGAGTATATTGATGGAAAACCTGGAATACTGCTTGAGACATTAGGCTCCTTCCCACCTCCACCTCTCCCTGAGAGGATGCCCCCACCCAAATCAACACGTTCGCGGCAGAAATGAAACCCTGTGTGCCTAGTTTTACCAACTTGCTTGTGATTTTGTGCTATAGGCCCTACACATCAACACTCCATATTTTGTATGTGTACAGTTTAGCATCATTGACAGAATCCTCTACAAAACACACCTGATTTTACCGACACTCCGTTCTGATCTGTCTCAGCATCATGTGATGATTCAATGCCCTCGGAATAATTTTGTATACTGGTTTTACAGGTCACCTTCACCATAATGTATCAATTACCTTACATACAATTAATAATACTATCAAATAATTATGTTTATTCCTTGTCGACATCAATATAATACAGACAATATTATGACTGAATCATGGTAACAGATATTCAAGGGTATATATGTCTACACTAAACTGAAGGAGACACATGATTCCTTTTGTATTATGTTGTAAAACTTCACTTGCTTATCTCGATTATGTTGCTTATTGTGAAAATAAGTGAAGTTATGAAAATAAATTTAGTATGATTGCCCATTGCCTTCAAATTAGAAATATCAGCTAGAGTTAAGCCAATCATAACAATATATAACACCATGGTATTGTTGTAATATCACCCAGGTATTGATCTTTGGTTAAGAATGTAATGAGATACATATATACCTGTTCTTTGTGTTATTCTGTATGCAGTTCATTCTGTATGTATTTTATACATGTACATATACCAGAAGTGGAATTGAAATATGAATAAAATAATCAAAATATGTTCGGTTTTTACCTCTACTCAGGAAATGAAGTCTTTGTTTCTAGAAGCTAAATCATTTTAGACACTCAAGTCCTTACCTGGTCATGGGAGATAATTTTGTAAGAAAAAAAACAAGTATAGATCCACACTGGTGCAGAGCAGAAAGTTTTATGACCTTTGATGATATTTGTAGAGCATGCTACAGGACTTCAACTTCCATGAATCTGATATTATCCACACAATCCCATTCTACATGATATTTTTGCCATAGCACAGATAAAATAGGTCCCTTCATTTATCTGTTGTAGATCCAGGAGCTATTGTGAGCTGCAGGTTTTGTAAAAGTTAGATCCAATTATTCTGAGTGAAGGAATGAAGTCTGGCATGGTTGTTTTAAGTTAGAACTTGGCATCCTTGGAAATGTCTGACCGATTGACACATGTATCACCCTGCATGTGGTCATTGCATGCGTAATGCTTATTTCGTGAGGAATCAGCTGATATCCAATGGGGGAGGGGGAGGGTCTGGTTTGCACAATACTATGCGGCCAATCACTGGCTCTGATTTTCACCACCTCTGTCATACCACACCTTTCTGGCACAGCTAAACCAATCGATAGTCTGTATTGGTACTTCCAAGTTCATCCAGTACATCCATTGTGTAACAGCCCTGTTGCGTCTTATATCAGAAGTGCTGAATCCATGACCTGCATGTTGGAATCAATTGTATACATTTAATATCAAAACTCAGTTTACTGAAAATGTTTATGGCCTTCATTATATTTCATTTTCTTTCATCGCACACAAGGTGTAATCCATTATACCAGTTCTCACAGCATTCGTGTATTCAATAGTATTGGGACCTGAATTGTATCCTTACTCAAGGTAATTTGAGAATAGATTCAAGAATAATTTTTAATTCAGTGCATTGAAATGTTAATTGACATGTATGCTGCTTGGAGATGAACCTTTGGAATGGGAATTGCAGGCCTGCAAGTGGATCACAGTGAATTTTCAGAATAAAATATAGGAAAATATAGGAAATAAAGGAGTGTAAGACAGGTCTGTACTACATTGTGTGTTCCAAACTTGATAGTTTTCTGGTGCTTAATCCAATGACTTTCACGTCCTAGTGGTGGTCTTTCAGGCGACCTCTGCTCTTGTTTGATTCAGCATAGAGAGATTGAAATGTTTTGATATTTGCCGAGCGAAGCGAGGCGAAAAAAAATTTATGAAAAAAAGTTTCTGAAAAAAAAATTCTGAAATGTTTTTCCTCATGACAGAGCATTGATGAAAGTTTTCATGAGAAAAAGTCAAAATATAGGAAATATAGGAGGTTTTGAGTAAAATATAGGAAAATATAGGAATGACTCAAACATATAGGGAAATATAGGAAATGTAGGAGGCACTTGAAGTCCTGGAATTGGGACAGAGACACATGTGGTTTGACAAACAATAAACTATGATTTGATCCTTCATTACAATAAAGCTGGTAAATATTTTATAAATGCACAAGAAATTCATGCCAAAAGGCAAAATAAATGATATAAGAGGTAAATGAAGACGAACCTTTTGAATTGCATGAGTTACCATATTAGAAGCGACTAATTGAAGAACAAAGAACTTTTATTGAGTCATAACATTTATTCCCCAGAGAGAACGAAAATAATCAACAAACACAGAAATCACAATACACGTCATCTATTTATTTATTTTTACATTCACCCCATGCTGAAATTCTACTGCCATCTTCGATTCTCGAAGTTTTATGCGTGGAAGAATGAATCGACGAATAACTTAGGGCCTTGCAGGATCCGATATGTACCTGAAAATATACTAGATAAAAGTAGAATCGTATTAATATTATAACATAATGCATTAATATTTGTAATTTCTCAGAATAATGCCGTAAATAGCAAATATAAGTCGACTGGGCACGGCCGTCACGGCTGGGTAATCGGCTGGGCAGCGGCTGGGCAACGGTTGGGTAATAGTATGACCCCATAACCTCCCGTGCATTTGATATGCAACAACAACAACTTGGACTATTTGGTTGACTTCGGCATAAGTCATCAGCCGACAAATACTTTCCGATATATAGAAATGACGGGTGGTATACTAGGAATCATCGTGTTGTAATGACAAAAAATAGCGACAAAAAACTTACCAGAAAAACGGCAAAAAACCGCATCGTCCAACTGTGCAAGCTGGGGAGCCGCCATGTTCAACCTTCTGCTAGAAGCCACCAACCTGACTGCCGTAACTCGTGAAGCATGATGGGAAGTGGAACCCGACTACAGAAGCAAGGCCCATTGAAATGCATTGCAATGAGGGTTACCCATTATTTCGTTTTTGTCCAAAAAGAATGCTTCAAAATTTCGTCGGGAACCATGGTAAACCCATTGGAAATCACATGAATCGTGGATTCCCCATATGACAATTATTTGGCGGGAGATGTCACATTGCATTCCTAGACCTCCGTCTGATCGACGGAGGTAAAAACCGCATATCAGTCTGGTAAAACGAGATTGCGGTCAACGGACCGATAATGATGAACTTCTGCCGAGTATCGACCCGGTACTTGACCTTTGACACAGATATATGACGTCAGCTCTGCGATGTGCTCTCACCACGATTACGTGATTTCCTTGGCAGACGACAAGGAGAGGGCAAACACACTAGAATGGGCGAGTCGGAGAGCTCGCATTCACATTCACAATCGAGCGAACTTAATGAAGAACAGATTTGAAACTGGTAATAATAGTAATATTATGATTTTGTCGGGATGTTATATTTATATTTATATTATCCGCTCTCCATCAATAATTAGCAGCCCGCCATAGTCATTGTCGGCCCTTGATGTCGGGACGATGAAAATAGTATAACGTCCTATAAAATCATATTATTGTTATATTAACACGATACTTATTTCATCATTACCACCGTACTTCAGTACTCATCTCATAATTACCAAAGCACTCATCTCATAATTAACAAGATACTCTTCTTATTATTACTATACTCATCTGGCCATTATCACGGTACTCTTCCCATTATGTTCACGATATTTCTCTCACTATTACCACGGTACTCATGCCATTATATATATCAGTACATGTGCAAGTCTGTGACAAGACAAGTTCGACACGATGAAAGAGTACGATGTATTAATAGACGAGCGTCGATTGGCAAAAAACGCCTTATTTTAGGAGTAAAATGCATCCCCCCCGTACACAGAGGCAAATTATATATCATTTGAAAGCTTGGACTCTCTTCTTTCAGATGAGGTAGGATGTGGTGGTGCAAAGTATTGCCGTATGCTGAAAATATTAGGAAATACAAGAACAACTGGATTGCATCTTTCTACTTTTAAAATGGGAGTATACGTATTAAAATGACTATATCTTCATTCGTACCAGGCATATGGCAAAATGGTTGGTGTAAATTGATTGCGCAGGGGTTCTTCAATCGTCTAATATCAAAAAGAATTATGACGTCATTGATTTGTGACGTCACAGAGGGGCCATCTCCAAAATACAATTAAATTGCGTCAAACGCACTGAAAACTATGTCAAAAGTTTTTTTCTGGGTGAAATACTTCGTTGTTAAATAGACAAAAATGGTTCTTACGTCGCATTTAGTCATCGGTCAAATACTTCGGCAAAGATTTGGTGGGATTACCTTTTAAATCCTCAATATAACGAGCGTCATTCACCATAGGATATTAGGCAAAAAACACAGACTACTGCATCAGAGGACGGGTTTCTCGGATGTCAGCCACCAAAAATAATCTAGTTCCATGATTTAGACATTCAGAGTCATTTGACGTCGTCGTTGTATATTGTTTTGCCAAACGTGCAAATTAGTTTAAAATTGTATTAGGGGATCGTTTCAAAATATCCACAAAACATACGGGAAGACGCAGTGGCACAAATGTACAAAATTGGTGAAAGAGAGCTGTGAGCATCAGTTTTTACATCAGTTATTTATCTAATTTTCTGACAGCATTAAATAGATCACTGCAATACAAAAACATGTCTATAAACATACCCACTCTCCTGGTATGTCCCGATCCCACAACAGCCTGAGTATAGCAGTTTTATTTTAACATCACTATATTAGACGAGCGGCGTTTTGCAAAAAAAAACCCGCCTTATTTTAGGAGTAAAATTTAGATATACCTTAGATATACCGTTTTCTGACTCTTCATCTGCAGGCAGTAATGTCCTGATATATAGGGGTAGATTCTGTAAATTATACACCCGTTCCGCTCCATAACGTCCATCTATCTTTCGACTTGATTTCTGGACCTGTTACGTTGAGTATTAAAGGTAGTTTACCATTTGAGGGTGTTCAGTTACTTCTTGGGAATGATCTTGCGGGAGATAAGGTCGGGGTTAACCCGATTGTAACCGACATGCCTTGTCTGGATCAGATCCATGATCCAGTTGAAGACGGAATTCAAGGTTTGTATCATGCTTGTGCAGTTACTACACCCATGGGTAAATTGGCTGAGCAGTCTGAAAAGTCTCTTAAAGATGACGTCATCGATGACGTTTGTTTGGCCGACACCTTTGTGTGTTTAAATGATGAGACTGATAAGCCACATTTTGGTAGACAATTGGAATGTTCTAATGACAAAATTTCAAACTCACAGTTGGTTAATGAACACCATAGTGACAAAGACATTTCCAAGTTGTTTGATAGGGCAGTAGATGAGTGTGATGTAACTCAAGAGCCTGTGTGTTACTGTTGTAAGAATGGTGTTCTTATGCGCAAATGTCACCTGATGATGAGTGGGCAGTTGAGTATCAGATTGTAGTACCAAATTCATATCTTTCAGATATGCTCAGACTAGCCCATGAAACATCTCTTTCAGGCCATTTAGGTGTTAATAAAACATATTACAAAATTCTAAATCATTTCTATTGTCCAAATTTAAAGAAAGATGTTACGGAATTTTGTAGGTGATGCCACATATGTCAAATGGTAGGAAAACCAAACAAAACCATACCAAAGGCCCCTCTACAAACAATCCCTGCATTAGGGTGATTATAGATTGTATCGGTCCATTACCAAAAACAAGTCAGGCAATCCATCCAAGTTAACAATCATGTGTGCTTCAACCAGGTTCCCTGAGGTTATTTCTTTACGGAATATTAAGACAAAAACTATTGTTAATGCCTTAGTTAAGTTTTTCACACTTGTCGGCCTACCCCAGTTTGTTCAGTCTGATCAGGGATCTAATTTCATGTCAGGAATCTTTCAACAAGTCATGCATGAATTGGGAACAAAGCAGTACAAATCATCTGCATACCACTCAGAAAGCCAAGGCGCATTAGAACGATTTCACCAGACATTAAAGAACATGATTAGGACTTATTGTTTTGGCACTGAGAAATACTGGGATGAAGGCATACATTTGTTATTGTTTGCTGTTAAAGAGTCTGTTCAAGAGTCTTTAGGCTTCACTCCATTTGAATGTCTTTGGCCATACAGTTTGAGGACCACTTAAACTGCTGAAGGAAACGTTCCTAGACAGTGATCTTGACTCATGTAGTCTCTTACAATATGTGTCGGACTTTCGCACCAGGTTGACTAAAGCACGTGATTTGACCATGTCAAATTTAAAGCCAGCACAAAAATGTATGAAAATAACTTATGATAAACATGCCCTTAAACGAAGTTTCAAACCTGGTGAGAAGGTACTGGCTTTTCTGCCTATTCCTTGTAATCCACTTAAGGCTAGATATTATGGTCCTTATGTCATTGAAAAGAAATTAAGTGACCTTCATTATGTAATTCAGACTCCCGACAGGCGTCAACACAAACAGTTATGTCATGTAAATATGTTACAGTTATACATAGACAGAGATAGCAGTAACAGTACTGTACACCCTGTAAGTGTAGTTAGTTCTGACTCTGATAATAATGAAAATTGTGAAGAGCCCATGACAGCAGCGAAATTACAGAACTCTGACATTCTACATAATTTGGATTCCAAGTTGTGTCATCTTGAACCAGCGTGTCAGGAAGAACTTACTCTGCTCAGTCAATATGAACATTTGTTTCCCGACATTCCTACTCGGACTGATAAAATTTCACATGATGTCAATGTCGAAGATTCTAATCCAGTGAAGCAGCACCCATATCGTTTGAATCCCATTACAAAACTACAAAACTACAAAAATTACAAAACTACCTGGAAAAAAAGAGATTCAGTATTTATTGGACAATAACTTCATTGAACTAAGTAATGGTAACTGGAGTTCACCTTGTATCCTCGTTCCAAAGCCAGATGGCAGTTACAGGATGTGTACTGACTACAGAAAGGTGAACACATTGACCAAAACAGACACATCCCCTATTCCACGCATTGACGATTGCATTGATAAAGTGGGAAGTGCCAAGTTTGTGTCAAAGTTTGATCCTCTGAACGGATTTTGGCAAGTTCCACTGACAGATCGTGCGAAGGAGATATCAGTATTCTTCACTTCGGCGAGTCTGTTCCAGTACAAAGTCATGCCATTTGGAATGAAAAATTCTCCAGTCACGATCCAGCGTCTCATCAACCGTGTTACTTCTGGTTTGGAAGGATGTGAGACTTCCATTGATGACGTCATTGTATACATCGATACATGGGAAGATCATCTTCAGAGAATCCGCGCACTGTTCAATCGACTAAGTGACGCCAAGCTGAGAATCAACCTTGTAAAAAGTGAATTTGGACATGCACGTGTGACATTCTTTGGTCATGTTGTAGGTCAGGGTCAAGTAAAACCTGTAGATGCTAAGGTTAGTCCTATCTCGCTATTTCCAAGACCAACATGTAAGGGAAAACTGATGCGTTTCTTGCGTATGGCTGGTTACTACAGAAATTTTGTCCAAATTTTTCAGATATTTCTGAGCCTTTAACCCTACCTGGCCTGTGGGGCCATTATGGCCCCCCCCCCCCTACCAAACTTTATGGGCTATCTCCGGAACGACGAAAAATGGAGTGCTGAAACTCTGGGACTTTATAGTTCATCATATTCGGGTAGCCCATTTGCATAACCCCCTGAGCAGAGGATCATGGGTAAATTCAAGATGGCGGCCACGTGGGGTGCCAGAAAAGTGATGTTTTTGGCACCTTTCTTCAAATTTCTGCTTTTCCGCGATGAAAAGTGGGCAAAAACTATTTTATTTCACATCACATTAATATTTACTTATTTATCATGCAGTTTTTGAGGAGAAATTGCATAAATAAAAAATTCGGAAAATCCGACCGAAAAATCGAGCAAAAAATGCCGTTTTTTAAAATGACGTCATTTTGAGGTCATCAAAGCGGCCATCTTGGATTTTTTTACATTTTCTAGTAGAGCTTGACCCAAGGGTATAGTGTGGTAAGTTTCAGCCCCCTAACTCAAAGGATAAGAAAAATAATGAGGGGGGGCCATTTCGCCCCCCCCCCCCGCCCCAGACCTGGACAGGTCCCAAAAAGCCCAGGCCAGATAGGGTTAACTCAACTCTTAAGAAAGAGGGTAACTTTGGACCGATGAATGTGAATCAGCTTTTGAAAACCTGAAAGCCATACTCAAGAGCGCGTCAGTTCTTTCACCACCAGATTTTGATTCACCTTTCAAACTGGCTGTAGATGATAGTGATGTTGCTGGTGCAGTTTTGTTACAAGAAGGTATAGGTGGTGTAGATCACCCAATTTTATTTTTCACGTAAATTTGACAAACATCAGAGAAATTATTCTACAATTGAGAAAGAAAGTTTGGCAATGATATTGGCTTTACAGCATTTTCATGTTTATGTTAAACACTCTATTATTTGTTTTAAGAATTATTAAACTCTTGGAATCGAGCCAATTTCCCTTTACCCCCGACTCATTCACTCCAGTTATAATATTATTAGTGTAGACTGTAGATATAAATTATCAGAGCAGTCAACAGAGGAGTGAGGGGACTTACTGCTCTGATAATATTATCGTTGGTGGCTACCCTTACAATATCGTTGACTGCACAGATAGTATTATCATTAGAGTCAACCCTGATAAATTATCACTGGTGGAGTGAGTCGATGGTAAAGGCAAATTGGCTCGATTCTAAGAATTTAATAATTCCAAAAACAAATAATAGACTATTGAAGATGTTTTTCTTCAATTTTCGTCACATAATATTCAAATATAGTTTTATTAATCAGACAACAATTGCTCAATATCACATTAGTAATACCCTGGAAGGCTTACAAACATATGTACCAAACAGATGCTTTGAGTCTGGGCGCGGTTTTCCTCCAGTTGAACTGTGTCGGTGCTATCGAATTTCACTTCGGCTAACTCTACATGGCGAGATAGGAACAAGAACGTCGGGTTAAACGTCCAATGCTGACCTACTTTTGTACTAACAAATATTTCAAAAATAATACAATAAAGGAGGGGTATCTGTCTCGCCCCACTCTCACCCATCCACCGCTCACCTCCTACTAGTGGATCAAAGCTAATCACGCCCTCTTATGTCATTATATGTAACAAACCTGACGTTCAACAGAACACCGTCGTCCACACTTGGCAAACAGGCGTATCTTAACAGTCGACTGGCCCAGAAGTAACCATCACTTGTTTCCTTCATAGCTCGTAATATGCTAATGCTTTATAAATGCATTTGTCTTCTCACACATCACCTATAGTGACGACTGGCAGCTGGAAAACACGTTTCAGAGCATATTTTGATGAATAATTCACTCCTTCATCGAACCGAAAATGTTAGTACGTTGGAGTATGTATAGAAAACGTGCCATGGAGTCCAAGCAAATGATTGAATGGAGAAAATTGTGCATAGAAATTGAATGCCCGAAGAGGGTGGATCTCACAGTCTGCTTTTGCGTGGTCAAATATCAACCATATTTGGGGGAAACACCAAATTTCACTTTCCACTCTACCTCGAGAACCAAAGTCCCAGCCGAGACTAAATTTCACTGACATAATATCTATGTTGCAGACAGTATGTATGCCAAAATACAGGAAAATCCGACGAGTAGTTTTTATAATATTACACAGAATCACCTCTCCAAATGTGTTATATGAACCTTTTTTGAATGGCCAATGGCAGCCATTTTTTTCTACAAAGCAACTTCTTGTGAACTATTTTGATAAACACACCCGGCCCCTGCCCACCTGGCTCTCCCTTACTCTCTCACCGTGCCTACTCGCCTCATATGAAACGTGATAGTGCCGTGTCATTTTCCGAACAACTTGCAGTTGTGTCAACACTATTATTTCTTTTTAGAATTATTAAGCTCTTGGAATCGAGCCAATTTCCCTTTACCCCTGACTCATTCACTCCAGTTATAATATTATTAGGGTGGACTGTAGATATAATATTATCAGAGCAGTCAACAGAGGAGTGAGGGGACTTACTGCTCTGATAATATTATCGTTGGAGTCTATAAACTTACAATATCGTTGACTGCACAGATATTATTATCATTAGAGTCAACCCTGATAAATTATCACTGGTGGAGTGAGTCGATGGTAAAGGCAAATTGGCTCGATTCTAAGAATTTAATAATTCCAAAAACAAATAATAGACTATTGTTACTTCTTCATCGTTGCCAATTACTGTATTCAGTGATCACAATCCACTTGTTTTCATAAGTAAGATGAAAAACAAAAATCCAAGATTGTTGAGATGGAGTTTGGTGTTAAAATACAATATTGAAATCAGACATATTAAGGGTAAGGACAATTTTATTGCTGATTGTTTCTCTTCACATATAGTGTACATATGTTTGTCAACATGTTTGCTGTTGTAATATAGATTTTTTTGCAATAAAGTTTTGAATTGTCAAGAAAGTTCCAAGTTTGAAACTTTCTTTTTTTTTAGAAGGGGAGTGTCATGGTATTGTAGTCTATTAGTAGACAGGATGCTTCTAGAATAGATGACGCAAGCTGGTTTACGTGGGTTAATCATTTCGATCTTTCTAGAAGATTATTATAAATTGTATCTAGGCCAGATGATGATGTAATTGATTATGCATATTCGAGAGGCTTCTTGATTTGGTAGAATGTATTGGAATGTCGCATAAAGTATAAATAGCGTAACACTCAGTTATTCGAGAGGGAATTCAAACTGGCTTTATGTGGGTGCGTTATACTGTGTTACCTTTGCTGCGGACTGCTGTGTAATCTACGTGATTGAACTGTCGGAAATTAGACATTTACTGGGACTCTAAACAACCGAGCAGTTTTGGACTACCAAAATACGGAAAAGTGATTTGTGCACGTCGGAACGGACTGCGAAGAGATTTGTGCACGTCAACACGGACTGTGAAGTATACACCGGTATAGCACTGAACAGTAAGACTATATTTCACATTTATTTGTTGTATTGACCTTACTTAATTTGTATATGATTTTAGTATTGTAAATAAATATTTGATTGTTAATCCTTGACTTTCTGTTACGTTTTTCTGTTATCGTAAATTTGACGTGAGTGAGTCTGAGCTACAACCATTAATGTACAGGTGTGGCTTACCGGATTGTTTATATTAACATCGCGTCGGAGAAAGGACAATATATTCAATATTTAGCACCTTTATAATATCATCTAATTAGAATATCTTCGCATTTAAATATGTAGGTGACGTTTGAGAACAGACAATATATTGAATATTTTGCACCTTTATAATATCATCTAATTAGAAGAGATTCGCAGTTAAATATCTATCTGGCGTTTGAAGAAAGACAATATATTCAATATTTAGCAGCTTTATAATATCATATAATTACAAAAGGTTAGCACTTAAATATGTAGCTGGCGTCTGGGAAAAGACAATATATTCAATATTTAGCACTTTTATAATTTACTCTAATTAGAAGAGATTCACATTAAAATATCTGTAACACCGTGTCGGAGAAAGGACAATATATTCAATATTTAGCACCTTTATAATATCATCTAATTAGAATATAATTGGATTGTTGCAATCAAGTACCAAAGAAAGATGTTGTTTTTAGCGCTTTGTTTCTTTCGAAATTACATTGATAGGGGCCGACTGTCTCCGAAACACCTTCGGTCATTGGGTGCATGCCAACATACAGTGTCGTTGAATGGTTGTTTTGTTCAGGGGCGGCGGAAGCGGGGGGCAGGGGGGCTGCAGCTCCCCCCCAGTTTGGAGAGGGTGGGGGCTCAGCTCCCCCAATTTCAACAAAAGCTGGGTGACTTTTAAATGATTTCGGTCCTAATGTGACCAAATATACAGGCCGGATTTTTTTTGCGTCGGCGCGAGCGCCCTGTAGGCTAGGTTTTCACGGATCGGTGACTTTGCACTGGAGGGGCACGTTGCTGTTTGGTTTAAATTGCTCTGATTTTCTCATTCTTCTGTTCCGTTCGCAATGACCAATAACTGTTTCAGATGTTAATTTACATAAAAATTGCATTAGCTTTATTGGACGATTACCAAATTTAGAAATCAAAATTGCGTTCATATTATTTCTATTTTGTGTTCACATATTTCTCTTCAAACGCGTCAGCGCTCTCCAATCCTCTGCTGAAATGTTAATTTCTGCGTATAGTTTGAATTTTGGAAAGGAAAAATACTTTTTTTACATTCAAAAGTTATCAACTCAATTTTTCTTCTAAATGACGAGAAAAATCACAAAAACAATCTCAAAATGCAGTTGATTATATAGTGATGATATGTCGTTTTGTATGCCGGAAATCGGCCAGAATGCGACTACAGCCATCTAGAAGCGCGGAGCTTCCGGGGCCTAGGCGGCCCCTGGCCTAAAGTGCTATGATAATCGAGCCCCCCCCACTTTTTGGGAGCTTCCGCCGCCACTGTTGTTGTACCAGTAAGTATGAATACACGTCAGCTGTCTGCATCAGTCAGGCTGCTTTTTTATCGCCCCTTCTGTAGGCACCAATCCAGCTTTACTTGGGACTCTCTTAAACATCCTATATACCAGCACATGCGCGTTGTTTAACCAGGACGAACGATAGAATAATCTGTTATTGTTTGCACAGACCACAAATGAAAATGTACTTGCGAGTGTCTTAAAAATCCTTATAAGTATATACCAGCGCATGTGCGTTGTTTAACCAGGAAGAACGATAGAATAATGCCTGTTATTGTCAGAAGAGTTGCACAGACCAGCAAAGAAGGTGTACTTAAGACTGCCTTAAACAACCTTATTCATCAGCCCATGCAAGTTTGAAAATATGTAGCATTTGTGCTAATTATACAATATATTTTCTCTAAGGAGAAGCAGTCGGACAATTTGGAGCTGCGATTTAGAAGAAATATTCAATATTTATCATGGCTGCAATTTAGAAGAAATATTCAATATTTAGCATTTGTGCTAATTATACAATATATTTTCTTTGGGAACAGGCAATTCAAAATGCTAACTAGCAGTAATCCTAGAAATGATCTTCAAAGTAGCACACACCTTTTTCTAAACATCACTGATTTTAGAAATTATTTGCGTAGCAGATCTGCTAAATAACATGCGAGACAATAATAAACATTTTGTAAAGATGCCACCTTAAGATTGGTCTGGATATCTCCCGAATCACATTATATATCTCATTGACTCATTGTCAGTTGGATCGTCAGACTTTTTTTCATTGTCAATCATTTGTAATATCCACCGATAAATAATCTAGAAATATAATCACAATGGCACATCTGCCTGGTTGCATGACTTCCAGAACAAAGCATCATGCTTGGTAAATTATAAATGACCGCCACGAGAGTGTACTTAATAAACTTTTCCATTTTCTTCCAAATGTATGGAATGACTTTATTTCACCTCAAAAATATTATTCTCTAATTCACTGAGCAGCTTTCACGGAGAACATGCGTCACCAAAGCGGGCAACGAACTTACTTTTACATTTTCTGATAGTAGAACATCATCCTGATATCATCGGAGGTTTCAGCTCTCTAGCCTCACTGGTAAAGAAAATATTCCAGGGCATGGTGAGTAGTAGGGAGACAGTAAATTGATGTCCGTTGACCTCAGAAATTTGCATATTGGGGGAGGTCACAGAGGTAAAGTGCACTATAGTTCCGGCAGAATGACCAAAAAGCTACCTCCAACACAGGAGAGTTCCAATTGTTGCAGGGAATGTATTCATCCGCGGTGATGCGGTCGGGGGGAAAAGCTTCCGCGGAGAAAAAGTAGTCCCTAGATAAAATGGTCCGATTGGGTCGAGTGAGGTATCAAAGTGAAGCATTCGTGAAGGGGCATCTGATGGGCTGGGTGTGGTTGAAATATCGGCATTCTGCGCATGCGCGGTGGCCAAGGGTATGAAAATAGCCTTTTTGGATCTAGGGGAGCCCCTAATGGTCCAATGGGGGTCGAGTGAGGTATCAAAGTGAAGCCTAGGTGAAGGGGTATTTGCTGGCTGGGTGGGTGCATGTAAAATTTTTCCTGAAAAAAAATACGGAACACGGACTTTATCGAAAAACCTGGGAAAATGCCTATATGGGGTATGGGGGTATATAGGTCGCCGGGCTTAACGGGGCTTGCCTATCAATAGAGTTATCTCCCCCTAGTTCCAGGGTGGGTGTATGTAAAATTTTTCGTGAAAAAATACGGAACACGGACTATACTGATCAGCGAATAGTACTGATCAGTACGGAATACTGATCAGCGGAATACTGATCAGTACGGAATACTGATCAGCGATACGGATTTGATATTTTGGAACATCATGATGTCTTGCCGGCATCATTGAAAACTGTTGACCGCTTCTCTCTTGCAGGAAACAAGCCTATGTTTATGTATACTTTTGTCTTTTTGAATTTGGTGCTAATACTGTTATATGGAAATGGAATAGGTCTTTGGATTATGGACGCGGATATTCTCTAATGGACGACGGCTGGATTATGAATGACGGACTAGACGCTTGTAATTTATCCTAAATTATGGGAAAATGCCTATATGGGGTAGGGGGGGTATAGCACCATCCTGGGAAACCTACTTCTCGACATTTGCGGTATAGGTTGTGGGGTCTCGTTTTCTTAGCCTCGTCAAGACAAACATGATAGGAAGTGTCGCGGAGCGAATCGTTGAAATTTTTGGAAAAAGTTCAGGGAGACCCATATAGTCCCATACTAGGGGTATAGGACCAATGTTTGCCCCACTGGGAAACCTACTTCTAGACATTTGCGGTATGGTTGTTTGGATTTGTTTTCTTAGTCTCGTCAAGACAAACATGATAGGAAGTGTCCCGGCACGAAACGGTGAAATTTTTGAAAAAGTATCATATAGCCCCATATAGACCCATATAGTCCCATACTGGGGGTATAGGACCAATGTTTGTCCCACTGGGAAACCTACTTCTATACATTTGCGGTATGGTTGTTTGGATTTGTTTTCTTAGTCTCGTCATTTAGAACACGATAGGAAGTGTCACGGCACGAAGCGGTGAAATTTTAGAAAAAAAGTCACCGAGGCCTGGGTAGGCCCATAGGCCTATACTGCATGGCTATGGGTGTATAGGTCCATACGGGGTGGACGTTTTGGGATCTAGGTGGGCCACTAATGGTCCGATGGTGTCGAGTGAGGTATCAATGTGAAGCTCTCATGCAGGAGCACTTGACTACACTAATGGTTCGTACGTTGTCAATATTCTGCGCATGCGCAGCCTGGCCGTAGTATAGAAAGCAGGCATGTTTGGGGGTGTGCGTGGGTGTGTTTGGGTTATAGATGGGCTATTCACGGTTCGAGTGGGTCGTGTGAGGTATCCATGTGAAGCCTATGTAATGGAGCTTCTGATGGCGTGGATGTGGGGTAGAAATAGTGTCATTCTGCGCATGCACAGCCTGGCCGTAGTATAGAAAGCAGGCATTTTGTGGGGGGGTGTGTGGGTGTGTTTGGGTTAGAGATGGGCTATTCACGGTTCGAATGGGTCGTGTGAGGTATCCATGTGAAGCCTATGTGAGGGAGCATCTGATGGAGTGAGTGCGGGGTTGAAATATCGTCACTCTGCGCATGCGCAGTGGACAAAGGGTATGGACATAGACGTGTTGGGATCTAGGTGGGCCAAGTGGGCCGATGGGATCGAGTGAGGTATCCATGTGAAGCCTATTTGAGGGGGGCTAGACTAGGGTGTTGTTTCCATTCTGCTGCGCAGGTCACGTGGGTTGTGACGGTTTTACTAAAACTACCTCCAAACCCAGAAGAGTTCCAATGTTCCCCTTAGACGTCCGGATGTTCCACCTCCGGGGTTATTCCCGGCCCGGCCCGCCCCGGCCGTAGCGCGCGCGCGCGCGCGGGGGTGATCTAATGCCGCAGCGCGCGCGATAAAATACATAGAACTTATAGTAATAAATTTAATCTATACGTGTTGGACGAGTCTTCACTCACCGTCTTCCTTTACCCGCACCTCAATGAAATGCCCGCTCCAAACCTAGACCAAAACACGTACTTGGTCTGTGGGCTGATTTCATTGGCTCTCTATTTTACTATAGTGCGCTTGCATTCTAACATTGATGGGTTACATTTTGGCCCCATCCTACACCACTGATTTCAGTTTGACTGAATCTCCACATTGGGCATTTATGCATTATGAATAAAACACACAAGACAGGGTTTTTTGGTGAGATCTCATTTTTTTATTCAGTGAACAACAACAACGTGAGAACAACCACGTGAAAACTGAAGCCCAGAACAAGGGGCTTGTACATTGAAAGAACTGAAGCCCAGAACAGGGGGCTTGTACATTGAAAGAACTGAAGCCCAGAACAGGGGGCTTGTAAACTTAAGCCCAGAACAGCGGGCGTGTGTACATTGAAAGAATTCAAGCCCAGAACGGGGCTTGTACATTGAAATGATGGGCGGCCCAGTCATATACGAGTACATCGCGGTCCTCGGCCTTGGGGTACTCGTCAAACATCTGTACGATGGTAGATAAGGGTCTTCCCCGGCATCAATGGTACAGGTAAAACAAGCAATATTGTCCGCACACGCTACTGGTCAGGCTTTGCAACGTTTGACTGTTCCAACACCACGTCTCTGTACCTTGATCCATGAAGTCTGTTAAATCGGGATGGAGGGGTGGCAGGCCGTACGGGTCAAAGTATTCGCCCTGCTGTTCTGTCAAGTACACGCCCACCCAATGTTCACCGGGCCGATCCATCGGGTCCGTGTTGAGAACGTAAGCAGCAGGATACATACGGTCTAATGGGAACACATCTCGGGCGAACACCCCTTGAAACACCATACGTGTCTCTGGGTCATTCTCCAGCACGGTTGTTATCTGGTCTGTATCCATGTTAGGTGGAGAAGTCACACAGGATGTTGCGCGCCTTGTCCACTTGAATGGTGTTGTCAAACTCGGCGTAGCAGATCACATTGACGGTGGTCGCTAGGGCTCGTGCAAAGGTGATTTCCAACCGTAAATTGCCTTGCTTGGCTAGGGCCAGCTGATGGTCGTTCTCTAAGGTGGGGGTCAGATCGAAACAGAACAACGTGTATCCGTTCCCGTAGTCCTCCCGACTGATCAAATTCCCTTCGTCCTGGTTGATTTGACCGGTGGCTGTAAACAGGCTCTGATAGGGTCGAATGAAATTCCTGCGCCCAAAGTTCGGTGTTAAGGCCGTGGCTGGCACCTGTTGTCCATCCACATGCAGGGCCACAAAATTGATGCCGAAATGTTTAAAGTCAAACGGATTCTCTGGGTAGGCTCCGCTGAAACTGGCATTTTCCACGCAGGCCAGGATCAATCGCTTGGGTAGTTCCCCTAGGAACAGGTTTTCTTTGTTGGCGGCCATATTTCCAGCAGGCACAGTGAATACTTTGGTTTGTACACGTCGGATAGGGTACTGGGCTGGTTTTGTTTCCAAGGCTTTCATGTGTCCCAATTGAACGGCTGGATTCGGTTTCACTTTTCGGACATACAGCACTGCGTCTTGGATAACAATCTTATAGTCAGCTGCATGCCCCTCTACGTTAGTGGCCATCAAGGCGAAGGTCGGAGGCGCCCGTATCAGTCGGATTTTGATGGGGATCTTGTTCAAGAGGTACCGGTCTTGCATGAACATGTCTGCGTGCAGTCGACCCATGAGATCCACCGAGGCACTGTTCGCAGTGAAAGCCTTCCGTTTGTTATATCCCACATTGTCCACCGTGTCCATGTGCTCGGGTGTGTCCTGGTAGAATAAAGCGGCTGTCAGCTGAGATTTTTAGCCTCTCGGCCATACGACAACAGTGTCTCGATGTAGGCTCGATAGGGGTACGTGTTGGTCGAGTCACTGATGAGTCTGTCGCTGAGAAATATATCCACCTGTTGAAACATCGAGTGCAGCCAGAGATTCGTCGGGCCCACCGTTGCAGCTTGGATGATTCTGGTGCCATCCCCATTGACCACCTTGGCTTTCACATACAAGTATGTATGGGCTAAATCCACATAGGCCGTATCCGCATTACTGATGGTGAACTCGATGGGCCCTGTTTCGTTGATGCTGGAGAGCGGGAGATGCTCCACCCATAATCCTTGTTCGGCACTGGTCTGTGTGGGCGGCACGGTCCACAAATCAAATTCACTGTTGGTGGAGGGGCAGGACTTGGCGTGGATCAAGGACATGTTTTAAGAAAAGATATCCTGGGTCTTCGATGTGCGTCGTCGCTTTGTCGGTCGTCGACTGGTGCGTGGTCTCGGTGGTGCAGCTCTTTTATTCCCTACGGTGCGTTGTGCTTTGGCCACCAAGACGCCTCCCGCTTCTTTGGCCCGCCGTTTCAAGGCTTCCTTGGGTACCGTACACATCACCGGCCACTTGCAGTCCACTGCGTACCGCCTGCTTGCCGATTGCTTTCACCCCGCGCGTCACCAAGGGCAGGAACGTTTTGACGATGCTCCCGAGTATGTTCCCCAGCCCATGTCCTCGTTGCATGCGTGCACCACTAAAGACCGGAAAGCCACCCTCGGCCTGTTGGGCATAATAGTCCATATAGCTGCGTGCATCGCACTCGTAAGGTACTTTCATTATGCAAAGTGGGGAGCACGTGCTTGTCGAAAATGAAGTGTCAGCACCACTTTTCCTCGTTCGAATGCCACCGGTCGTCCCGTGTCATCTCTTATATCCACCGTGATCGTGTTGATGTCAGTTTGTCGTACGGGCAAGTAGAGCATGTGGGTGAAACTGTGGGTGACTTGACCTCCATACGTCTTTTTAATGGGGACCACCCGTAACAGAGGTGTGTTGATATCGCCCACGATGTGGTTGTCCACCACGTCCGAGTAGACGTAGAGTCCGTACATACCCGACTTCATATCCATCGGGATCTCGCCTTGGTGGGCGGTGGGACCAGCGAACGTCAGTAGATCGAAACCCAGCATTTGCTGTAGGATAGGACTCAGTACGACACTCGCGTTGGCGGTGACGATAAGCTGTGCCTTGTCGCTGTGTGCGTTGTAATCGAAGTCCACGTGATTCTTGAAGGGAAAGGATTTGATGGGTTTTGAAGTATTCGTGACCTCCCGTAGAGCCTTATAATGCAACAGTTTTGACAGCCCACCCATGAACTCCTTGGTAGTATCGTATTGGCCTTCGGGAAGGGTGAGTCGGGTGTTTTTGCCTTCGTAGGTCACCTCGTACCACACTTCATTGGCTCGCACGTTGTACCACGAGTAAGGGTATTGGATATCCACGAGGCCACATTCCCATCGTCCAGGTAAATGCAACGGTTGCGGTAACTGGGTCACGTACTTGGCCACGGTGTTGTCAGGAAACACATCCAGCGAACTGTTACTGGGTAGGGTGAGGTAAAACATGGCGACTGAGCTGTCCTGCTGCTGCTGTTGGTTTTAATAGGTGTTCCAGGACTTGGGCGGTTGTGTCCGGCGTCGTGTTCGTCGCGTTGACTTGCTACGTGTCACGGCTCTGGAGATGTGGGGTATCCTGATCGAGGGTGGTTTTTTAAAGGCCTGAAAAGAAGGTGCCCGTTGTGGTGGTGGTGTTTTGGGGGGTGACTCCGGTTCTCATTCGGCTTCCCAAGAAGGCAGTGGGCCACTCTGTGATTGCTGGGTTCGCTGCATAAAGGCCCAGCGGTGGGGGTTCCCCACCAATTCCTGTGGTACATGCATGTCTTTCAAGCCTTGAGCGAAGACCTCCCATCCTCGAGGATCCGTGTGCGACCTGCGTTGACGCATCAGGTCATTCCCCGGGACCACCTGATTCTGTACCAGGAGTTCGCGTTTATCATTCCAAGTCATGTTAGGATTCTGTTTCATCCGTTGTAATACCAGGCCAGCTTGTTTCTTGAACGATGCAGGTGCACTCTTCAGCAATTCGTCTTCCACCCACTGTGGGGCTGTGGGTGGTACCCCTGGTAATGGCGGCTGTTGGAGCGGTGCTGAGGTCGGCGGTGTGTCACGTGGTGGTGGTGGTGGTGGTGGTGGGGTAGAGAGGGTTTTGTATTGGTCCATGAACGTCATGTACCGTTGAAGCGTCTCATTGTACCGTTGTACTTTCTCACTGTCGCTTAACCCCGGTCTCTGTAAGATCTGTTGCATCTCTCCATCGAGGGTGTTTATGGTCTTTACCGTAGGTGGGACAGGGTAGGGTGATTGGAGGTTTTGAAGGAATCGTGGTTCGACGAGGACCATTTTTTTCGTGTGGTTCATTGTCGGCCGAAGAGTCCACCCAATACTGGACCCAACACGGAAGCGGCCAATGGGGCTAAGATGGCCCCGAGAAAGCCGCCTTTCTGTAACACCTTTTTCTTTTGTGTTTGAGGGACCCGCTTCTGGACTAAGGTTCGGAGACCTGTCTTATGCTTGGCCAACTTGGTCTTCTGAGCCGGAGTCGGTGGTACGTTGCCTTTTAACAGGTTGTACCCGATCTCGCACAGACAGCGTTCAAGGTCAGGGTCCGCACCGCGTACAATGTTTCGGACCAACTCGGGTGGGGCCGTCTTCAATACACGGAGCGTGGGAGCGTGCTTCCGTACTCGCGCAGACATCATGTACAACTAATGCCAGAACTCACAACTCTGCCCTTTTTATCTACCTCAGAGAACAGAGACAAAGTCAACCATGCTGTGGTATTCATTCTTTTTATTATCCCCATCATCAAACACACAGACCCCAGCTGGGGGAGCCACTGTGAGTGTGTTTACATTATTTTTGCATGTACACGTGGTGGGCCTCTCCGGGAAAGATGCCGGTCCGTAGTCGAAGGTGTTCGGGGGTGGCTTGCTTGAGGTCGAAGAGCATATACCCGTGCTGAGGGGTTGTGGCATCTTTAAAGGCTTCCAACGCAAACGGTGTGCGGCCGGGATACATCTGTCTCGCCAGGTGCAGCAGTTGAGTGGTATCTCTCGGGTTTTTGAAGACCACCAGGTAGTGGGCATTTAAGCTGATGTTCCGATGTTCTTTGTTTTTACTGAACAGATTCTGCACAATGTAGATGATGCTGAGCCGTCGATGATGGCTGCCTTTGATAAAGAGTTGGGTGATCCGCGCATCCATCTCCGCCATGAGATCATCCAGAACCACCAAGATGTCGGGTTCCAAATCGGCCAGGTTTGGTAGGCCTTCCACGAACGTGATGTCGGGCATTGCTGCATACGCTTCCTGCCATTCTCCGTAACACCACACGAATCGATCATGCTGTCGGCGTGTTGAAGGAGCTTCCTGACGTAGTGGGTGTACTTGGTGTAGGTGTGGAGCTTGGTGTGGAGCTCGATGTGGCTTGTACACGGGGTGTGGTGGTGACTGGGCTCGATACGCGATTCACTGGTGCTCTCTGTAGACCGGTTTCACTGGTGGCTGGTGTTCTCAGTTGGTTAAGTAACGTGCTGACAGGCTACGTCGTAAAACACACCTCCGTACAATACACTCAGCAGGGTTAGCAGTATCACCACAAAGCCCACTTGCGCTTTACGCGTTTTGGGAGACGCTGTGTTCAGAGGCAGCTGCTGTTTGTCCATAGCACTGTGGTCGGACGTGGAATGAAGGATGACGGCAGTGGTGTCTGGCTTTATAGTCGTTTCACCTGGTTGGCAGCGACCCAGGAATTGAAGGAACTGGGCCAGCCTTGCCATTTGACGAAATGAAACAGTTTGCCACGTCGACGTTCCGTTTTCAAAATCTGCTCCACCGTGTAGTAGTCTTGCTGTGTTTTTACGACAGGCTGTAATTCCGTCTCGTAAAACGTCCCTAGCAACGGTTCCCCTTGAAGATCTTCCAGTTCATAGACTCGCTGCTGTCGGGGTAGGCGCCGTTTAATCAGGAAGTGCTCATCGCTCCAGTTGGGCAAGTAACTTTTCTCGAACTTGCCCTTGACTTTACTGATCCGTACAGGGTCCCCGACCTTGTACACCGCCTTCGGCGTTCGCTGCGATGGCCTGGGGTACAAGACACGCCGGACTTGGGCTTCATTGCGTTGGGTCACGGTAATGGGGGCTCTCTCTATACTCCGGTGATAGGCTCGATTGTAACCACTCACAAGTTTCGGGAGAACATCGATGTACCGCCTTGTATTCTTATAGGTGAAATATTTATACATGCGGCCTTTGAATGTCCTGTTGAACCTTTCCACCACGGAAGCCTTGGTCTCGTTGTACGTATGGAAGAAAAACACCTTCTGGGCTTTCAGAAACTCTTGGAACGGTCTGTTGAGGAATTCCGTGCCTTCGTCGGTTTGCAAATACAAAGGTTTGCGCCCGGTCTTGAAGATGTCTTTGAACGCCGCTATGAGATTCGCCCCCGTTTTCGTCCGGATGGGTACCACCCACGCATACTTCGATAGGATATCGATGCACGTCAAGATATACCGATTCCCATCGTTGTGTTTGGCAAAGGCGCTCATATCGACCAAATCCGCTTGCCACTTGGCATCTATTCCTCCCACGATGACCCGGTTCCGTAGAAAATGGCGACGGACAGATCGATGTAAGGTATAGGTGTCTTGTTTTCTTAACCAATCTCGGACTTGGGCACGTTGTATCCCCTGGGGTTTGGCCGCTCGATAGAGAGCCGACAATGCACTATAGGCCGCCGGACTGTCGGGACTGTAGTACAAGTTATCCAACACCTTCTCCCAGCGCTTCATGGTGACAAATGATGATGGACCCTGGCTCTATCGTTTATTTATAACGGGTATATCTTGGGCCGGAGTTTCTTTCTGATTTTCTTCGTTGGCTTCCACAGTGTCCATGGTAAATGACCAGTCCAACTCGTCTGATGACCGCTTGATAAGCACTTGATCCACATCTACTACGGCATCGTCCAATGCAGACCATAGATCAGGGTGAAGGGTAAAATGCACTGTACCCTCATCTAGCCGAGCCAATTGAGCAAAGAAAGGGCCGCGTCGGATGTACACATCGTGACACAAGTGGATGAGGTCGCCGTCCAGTTCACCAGACAACACCCGTTTGAATTTGGTCCAGCCCTCCCGGGACAGACGAATGTGAGCCGGGCACGGTTGTGTAGGGTCCGCATCGCAGATGTCTCCCTCCTCCTCCATGATATCGACCTTATCCGCATACACGTGCAGGAAAACCTCGGGGGTCAAGCTGAGATACGCCAGTGTTATATGCTCCGTCATGGTCAGTACGTGAATGGTACCAGATTTGACTGTCTCTCGTATTTATAGGGAGAACCCCGTGAGATCAAAGGATCAGGTGGTCATGTCACTGGGCTGACTGAGTCTAGCCGGGTAATCAATGGCATCGTCGTCTGGTTCATCGCTAGACATTTGTTCATTGGGTTCTCGTCCGGTGTAAACAGCTGGTCCACGATAGGCACCACTTTCTCGAAGGCTATCCACAGATCGGGGTCTAGGGTGAAGCTTCGCGTAGGGTCTTGGTAGCGGCCCAGGCGTGGGAAGAAGGGTCCACGGTATACGTAGATGACATTGTCTATGTGGATGAGGTGTCCATCGAGCTCGCCGCTCAACACCCGTTTAAATTTGGCCCAGCCGTCACGGTGTAGCGTAACCGTATTCGATACGGTCTCAGCGGGCGACCAGCAAACATCTCCACGGTCTTCGACGAGGGTGACTTTATCTTCACAGACGTGTAACCCCACCCGGGGTGTAAGGAGAAGGATGGCTCGTAGGACTGGTGACATGCTTGCTCCAATGACGATCGTTCAATGACACACACTCTGTCTGGCCCTCGTATTTATAGTCAGGTGCCACTGTCAATACCACAGCGCCAGGGTCAATAGGGCACAGATTATTGTGAGGCCAACCAGCCGTCGCTGGTTCCGGCGGGAGCGCTCGTGGTCCATAGCCCGAGCATCAAGGATGGCTGTCATAGTCCAGTAGTGGTGAGTGATGGCACACCTCTCCATCGAGTGCACTCTGTCGAGGACCGCTTCTGTGAACTCGTTCAGGATCTGGCGTCGCCCCTCGTTGTCGTCGCCATCTGCAAACATGGACCGGACCACTGCTCGGTAACCCGTGAGTGAATTCACCACGGTGGCATGCTGTAAAATGCGAGTCGCATAGGGCTGGATCTCCGTCATGGCTCTGCAACCGTAGAAATGAAGGTGTAGGATCCAGAGAGACGTGTTTTATAGACCAGGTCACACATGCGCGCCTAGACGTCGGGTGTAGTCCGTGATACGTACTATTCTGATGGGTTATGTGGCTCCTATAGAGATAGTACCTTATCGACAATGGGGACTACTTGTTCCAAAGCCGTCCATAGATCCGGGTCCAGGATAAAACCACCATCGTTCAGACAGAGGAGTCGAGCGGAAAAGGGACCGCAGAAAATGTAGACGTCGTCACACAGGTGAATGCTATCACCGTGCAGGTCACCCAACAACAGCCGTTTCAAGGTAGTCCATCCTTTCGGTGACAAAGAGACGTGCGATTTGGGTTCAGTCGTACACCAACACCTAAGTCCGCTATCGATGAGGTCCACTCGTTTGGGATACAACAATAGGGTGCAGCCAGGTGTAAGCCTCCGGGTAGCCACAGTCTCTTCTTTCACCTCGGGGTGTAGTAAGTCATCCACCTCGGGGAGTACATCTTTCAGTGCCATCCATAAGGGTGGACAGAGTGTGATATAGGTACCTCCACTCTGTTCCAACCGGGGAAAAAGGGAATCCTCTCCAGCAGTGCGTATGTGCACGCCGACTTCCACGTGCATGAAATCCCTTTCGGGGTCTTTTCCCTGTAACAATCGTGTCAATAGAGTCCAGCCTGATAGCGATAACAAAATCTTCACCTTCTGCGGTGCGTCTTGGACCAGCTCCAGGTGATCGTCATTGACGATGAGGTAGACGTCGGACGTCAGTTGGAATAACGCAAGCTCTGTTCCGCTCGCTGCCATGGTGGGGAATGAAAAGCGAACGGTGAGAGAGGTGGCTTTATAGTGTACCTGTTGGGTAGGGTTTTATACACCGTGCGTGGCACTTGTTATACTCGCTTGCGCCATAAGGTCAATAAGGTTAGAAATGCGCTTTTTTCTACTACGCCCTGTGACGGCCCTTCGTGATTGGGCGTAACCTGTGAACATCGTAGGAATGCATGTACTAACCTGTCTGTGGGGACTCAATGTCGTTCACCTTCGTGTCTTTTCGGGTACGTCCGTGTCTTTTCGGTAAAGTCCGTGTCTTTTCGGTAAAGTCCGTGTCTTTTCGGTAAAGTCCGTAGTTTTCCGAAGAGACACGGAGGTGACCGAAGATGTCACGGCTCGGCCCTCGACTTGGGGATAGTTGAACTGAGTGTGCTAAAAATAGATCACCAGCTAGCGTGCTATAAAAGGGAAGCGGCCTTGCCGTTTCATCAGACACTCTGTCAACCACCAAGATGTTCACTTGCACAACTTGCCAGAAGCAGTTTACTCGTCTAGATAATTTACGACGCCACGAGGCCTCCACCCACAACGATGCACGGTATACTTGTATAACCTGCGTACGGTCATTTAATCGGGAGGATCATTTACTGTGCCACGAATGCTCATTCCACGAGGGCGCGACGGAACAATGTAAGGATTGTGGTCAACTCTTCAAACGACGCAGTCAGTTAAGACGGCATCAGCGTTTGATTCATGTCCCGTCTCTACGGTTTTGGCGACAACTTCCTACTGAAGAGGAGCCGCGGAAGGTGAGACCCACTGAAGATAAGCCCGGGAAGACGAACGCCACTGGTGATGCAATGACGGAGAGCCCGCCTATACCCACAGTTGGGAAGAGCCTGGATTTCCGGCCGGACCCCACCGTTACGGTTTCGAGTCATACGCCTGACAACATCGAACATTTTCTGGACGAACCCATAAATGTTCCTAGCGATCTCTTACAGGACAACCATCCAGAGAGTGACATCTCTCGGCGCCATTGGTCCATGACACGCCACTGTTTAAACCGTCATCGCCCTATTCAAGATATCTACAATTTCCCACTGACCAACCTCACCCGTCTACGCAGCTACGTGGAAACCATCTTCAATGATCAACCTACGGCCTTCACATTAAATGTAGCATTTGGGTACATCTTATGCCATAAGATGACGGGTGAATTGCGCTATTTCTATTCCAGTGCCATCAACCCAGTGTACGATCAACCGTTTACCATCATTAACCGGAGGTCACTAGAGATGATGCAGGACCAAGTCGAAAAATTGGATGCCTTGAAATGGGCCCAACAACAACGACCCAACACCAAGTGGATAGTGAAGAGGGTGACCAATGTTACGTTTTTCCTTACCAAGCTGATCCACCACCGCCATCGGTTGAATGCGTCACTCGTGCACTGATGAATACCATAACATGTCGTACATACGCTTTATGTCTACATGCTGATCATTGACTTGAGCTCAGTAAACACTTGTACCTAATGTGACGGTGCGTTAAATAATAAAACATGGTGTTTGATATTTCAATTTGTTTTGCTGTGAACATACTAAACATACCCAGGGCGGCTCCCCCAGCCTGGGTATGATGTAACATTGGGGATAATAAACTGTATGAACATTGCTGAACTTGTTGTTATTCACATCACCCCATTGACTTGATAGGCAGGTCCCAATAAGCCCGGGGACCGATATTAGCCCTTTTGGCTAGAGGTGATAGGGGTTTTCCCCTAGTTTAGGGGTAAAGTCCGTGTTTCCGCTTTTTTTTCTGGAGAAAGTTTTACATGCACCCACCCATGACTGGATGCCCCTTCACATGGATACCTCATACAACTCCATCAGCCCATTAGAGGCTCCCGTAGCTCCCAAAACGTCTATTTCCATACCCTTTGGCCACCGCGCATGCGCAGAATGCCGATATTTCAACCCCACACCCAGCCCACCAGATGCCCCTTCACGAATGCTTCACATTGATACCTCATACGACTTCATCGGCCCACTCGTGGCTCACCTACATCCCAAAACGTCTGTTTCCATACACTTTTCCCACAATTCCCTGTCTGCGCATGCGTAGAATGGTGACAACGCTCGAGCCCCTAGTCCAGTCCGATGCCCCTCACATAGGCTTCACATGGATACCTCATACGACTCCATCGGCTCATTAGGCGCTCCCCTAGATCCCAAAACGTCTGCGCAGAATGCCGGTATTTCAACCTCACACCCAGTCCATTAGATGCCCCTTCACCAATGCTTCACTTTGATACCTCACTCGACCCCATCGGACCATGCAGCGTATTTGAAGTCTGCGGACTACTTTTTCTCCGCGGAAGCTTTTTCCCCCGACCGCATCACCGCATCACCGCGGATGAATACATTCCCTGCAACAATTGGAACTCTCCTGTGTTGGAGGTAGCTTTTTGGTCATTTTGCCGGAACTATAGTGCACTTGACCTCTGTGACCTCCCCGTGACCTCCCCCAATATGCAAATTTCTGAGGTCAACGGACATCAATTTACTGTCTCCCTACTACTATGGTGCATTTATAACCACCAGAAATGGTCGTCACTTGAGGGTCTGAATGATTCATCTTCGAATATAATATACCTGCTTACACAGTTATCTCTCGAAGATCCTAAATCTTCTTTCATAAAAGCGAAAAATTCTACCCAAATCTACTTGACTATTATGCATTGTATATAGCAAGTATACAGTCATTATATTACACTTTCTCTTCTAATGATTGTATATTGAATCACAACCAGTGAACTGTTAAATGGTTAACACTCATAGCGGATCGCTCCCAATTTAATTTTAGACACACGTTTGCCCCGGCGCACCGAAGGGTGCACTCACGTGTGACTCCAAGCGTAAATTTGTGGTGCGTACTTTGCCTTTTCTTCCTGTGCCTACAGTATGGGGAATGTTTTTAATCGATGATAACTGATTTCTTTTTCGACTTGAAGTCGCATACTCTTTCTTGGAGTAGTAGGACAATTTGATGCATATATACAATATTTACCCGAGTTATCAATAGTCAAAAATAATTCCCATGCCCTAGGCATAGTAAGAGAAGAATTGTACGAACCACAAATTGACGCCGGGAGTCACGCGTCAGTAAAATGGTCGGTGCGCCTGGGCAAAGCTTTGTCAAATAGCTAAATCGGGAATGTCCTGTCAAATGATATTTGCGCGTACGTATGCGGGTGAAACCTGATATATTGATTTCAGAATGTCACTGTCATGTCCTATTTTTATGAGATATTAGAACAGATACATGTATATTAAGAGCCTGAGGTGTCTTAATATCGAATACTATGATGGTGGGCGTAATAACATGGACTTTACTTCCTGTCGAGTTGAGCGTTTACAATTCTCGATTACATGTACATCATGTACACTCCAAATAAGAGTCATGTGATCTATATGTCTATGTATATAGTCTTGCATATCGCTCCAACTATCAATTTATTACTCAACAGGAACGCCTCTTGGCTAGGTGGTGCCGTTATTGCCTTACTCATTTTGTTAGTCAACAAAATATCAGCCATGGCGGCTTGTGTTCTGGTGGTACATTTGGTTTTGTTCATGTTAGCATGTATCGGCGCGTTCATAACAGCCATTCCTACCATTATTACACTGGTGGATTTCGAAGGTAAATGTATCCTGTACACGACGGGAACCTGGTCCACGGACAATTGTGAAACAGGACATATCTGCTTTCATTCTCATTTCGGTAACAAGGGAAACTGTTTCTACGGAGTGTTCGGTAGTTTCGCCGTATCTTTCTTCAGTTTATTCATGACCATGCTCACCTTTTACCTATTATGTAACAGACACAGAAACAGGTGAGCTATTTCAATTTAACCTTATCTGGCGTGAGCTTTTTGGGACCTGTCCAGCCCTGGGTCCATTTCGCCCCCTAATTATTTTGTTACCTCTTGAGCTAGGGGCTGAACCTTAACACAATATACCTTTGGGTCAAGTTCTATCAGAAAATGTAAAAAAATCCAAGATGGCCGCTCTGATGACGTCACACTGACGTCATTTTCAAAAACGACATTTTTGATCGATTTTTCAGTCAAATTTTTCGAATTTTTCATTTATGCGATTTCTCTGCAAGAACTGCCTTCTAAATTAGCAAATATTAATGTGATGTGAAATGAAATAGTTTTTATCCAGAAATTTGGAAGCAGAAGTTTGGAAGAAAAATGACGAAAAAATGAATTTTCTGCTTACCCCACGTGGCCGCATTCTTGAATTTACCCATGATCCTCTACTTGGGGGTTATGCAAAGAGGCTCAAAATGGCCCCAATATGATAAACGGAGTGCCAGTTCACAATTTTTTGTTTGGTAGAAGGGCCATTTTGAACCTCCCCCCCCCCAGGCCTGGTTGAAATCCAGACGGAAATCTCGTTAAAATATTGACTGAAGTTCCACACCACTATCAAATTTTACACACCGGCCCTATTGTATCACATGAATTGTTCTTTTTCTGAAATAACCTGTGCTCAGTTGATCATGACACAGATCAACCGGTTAGTAAGTTGGTTTTCAAGCGGCTGATCGGACTCATATCTGGATCAGAACACCTCACCACCCAGATTATCCAGTGCATATATACTACGTACATTATAACAGCGCATATGAGTGACATAATATTATTAAGCTATGAGGGAAGTAGTGTAATATCATTGATTGAAATTGTAGTTTAAGGGCCGCTTCCCATACGGATTTCGCGGCCCATCAACTCAATGTTTTGTTTAAATTTCACGGTACATTTCTTTGTTAATTTGAGATCTTTTGCAGCGCTAGATATTAAAATAAATAATTAAATAATGAATAACAATAACAATGTGTAATATCATCTTCACATTTCAAGTTAAATACTATACCAATCTGATTAAAACTCAGACTTAATAATCGCTCCTCTATCGGACATGTCGCTAATTAAGATCTGGGACAGTCTATATCTTAAATCTGTCGCGCATGTCAGTCTGGCGACCAATCACAGTCCAACTTCAACGGGTGAATAGGTGCCTATTCAGTGGCGGCGAAGTTCAAAGGCGAGATCGAAATGGTGTGCCATGAATTTGATGTGCCCGAAATTAAAGCTGGAGCAACTGCAGGTGCTTTCTTGCATGCTATGTTTTGACACTGTTTTGCCGTACTTCCTACCGGCTACGGGAAATCTTTGCCTTACCAGATGTTACCGAGTGCAGTGAACGAGGCTCAATAAAATTCAACCCAGGCGGCTGACGAAGTTCTTGCTCTCCATGAGCAATTACCGAAGATTATTATAATTGCCCCCGTTGCTCTCTTTAATGACAGACCATGTGAAAAGATTAAGAGATTTCTCTTGCATTGCTGGATATATATGTACGGTTATTTTGTTTCATAAAATCAGTTCATAACTGCATCGCAATAACAACAACGTTAATATTAGGAGTACCGTTTAAGCCGACACGCTATACTACGAGGCGTCTCATTGGGCGACTATTTGATCCGGAAACTATTTGATTCGGAGTTTATCTGACGGATTTGTTATAGGCTCTGTCCCAGATCTTAATTAGCGACATGTCCGATAGAGGAGCGGTTATTAAGTCTGAGTTTTAATCAGATTGGTACTACACTAACGTTCCATCATTTATCTTGACCTAGTGAATAGAGTAAATTGTTCAAACCGGGAAACCCACGTGAAGTCATATAGCCAATCAAGATAGGAGCTTGCCAACACCGTGCAGAGAGGGGTTTCTTTGATGTCTGCCAAGCATATACAATCTTGTAGGAAAGCTTAGAATTACAACACATATAAGGGAAGTGGGAAGAGGTGCCGACATACTGACTGCGTCACATGACTTCACAGAATAGTCTTCCGGTAAACCTATTCTAAAGCACATACCAAGAATCTAACGATTCGTGATATGTGTTGTATCTCAGGTACGCTTTTATTGTACCTGTTCATGTGGCAACTTGGATGACATGACCACACGGCCCCTAGCACCGGCATAAGCGGTATTAGATACAAATCTAGAGAGCTATGATGGAAATGCTCTGACAACTCGTATACTGGTAATTGGTGAGCTGTTTCGCTGTGACAACTCCAACATTAGAGATTGGTGAGCTGTATTGTCGTCAGATGTAAATGACGGCAATTAACACAAAAGACTAGTATGTAAGGCCCGATGTCGACCCAGCATCAACTTCCCACAAATGCCACTACAGACTTCCATCAATTTAGTCTCACTTGTGAGGGAAAACTCGGTCGTGTGTATCAGGCCGGAGTTAGTTACCGCCTTCAAAATCGGCGTCCAAGCCGAATGAGCACTCAGCCCGGCCGTTGAGCCACTTGGCCTCTTGGGGGCCTCGGTGCATAACTCGCACGGGCTCGAGTGCTCGGACTGGAGGAATCATTGGTCGTTGTCGACAATGACCGTCGACAATAAATTTCGTGTCCCTGCTGATACTCGCAAACCAATGTTTTAGTCCAAAGGAAAAGACTGGTGATTGTTGACAACGACGGCCGACAATACATTTCTCATGCCTACTCTCGGAGCAGTGTTTTAGTCCGAAGGAAACATTGGTCATTGTCAACAATGATGGTTGACAATAAATTTCTTGTTCCCGGATAGCTACTCACAGAACTTAAGAAGCACTGCAGTACTACACCCCTAGACAGTATAGCTATACACAACAGAAGCCGTGATTGGCATATGCCGAAACATGACATGGTATGCCAAGATTTCAACGATCGCCACCGTTGGTTGCCGAAAGATGGGAAATTAACTCTTCTAACGTATCTGTTCACATGCAGGCCCAGTCAGCTCCGAGACGGAGCCTGCCACACGTCCTTCATCTCTCTTGGCGTAACATCCAGGATACCTGTACGATCTGTGAAGATATATGCAATCATGTGAATATTTTACTCCACCATGAACGGACACTCCATGGACCAGCGACGGAGCAATGTGAGGATTG
>JAVTVY010016550.1:0-65040 GCA_036873755.1 Hanleya hanleyi | reverse complement strand
AAACATCCTCCCGATTGAACGACCGTGCGCAGGTTGTACATGTATACCGAGCATCGTTGTGGGTGGAGGCCTCGTGGCGTCGTAAATTATCTAGACGAGTAAACAGCTTCTGGCAAGTTGTGCAAGAGAACATATGGGCTGTGTATCTGGAAATGATGAATGCCGTAAAAATTCCCACTTTTATACGTTTTCCCGTGACACTCGTGCCTTTTCGGCAACCTCCGTGTCCCTACCGTGACACTCGTGTCTTTTCGGCAACTTCGGGCACCTGTATGTATCTGTGTGTAAGTGTGTATGCGTCTCTGTGTATACGTCTGAGTGCGTGTATGTGTGTGTGTGGGTGTGTGCTTGCGTGTGTGTACCCGTGTGTGTGTGCGTGTGTACGCGTGTGCGTGTATGGGTCTGTGTGTATGCGTGTGTGTGTGTGTATGCGTCTGTGTGTATGTGTATGTGTGTGCATGCGTGTGCGTGTATGTGTGTATGTGCGTGTATGCGTCGGTGTATATGTGTGTGCGTGTATGTGCGTGTGTGTGCGTGTGTGTATGCGTGTATCTGTGTATTCGTCAGTGTGTATGCGTGTGTGTGTGTGTTTGTGTGTGTATGCGTGTGTGTGTGTGTATGCATTTGTGCATTTGTGCATGCGTCTGTGAGTGTGTGTGTGCCTGTGTGTATGCGTGTGTGTATGCGTGCCTGTGTGTGTGTATGCAAGTGTGCGTGTATGCGTGCGTGTGTGTGTATCCAAGTGTATGTATGCGTCTGTGTGTGTGTATGTATGCATGTGAGTGTATGTGTGGGTGTGCGTGTGTGTATGCGTGTGTGTGCGGGTGTGTATGCATGTGTGTATATGCGTCTATGTGTGTGTGTCTCCGTATGCAGGCACACGCTCCTCTGGTGCACCCTCTACCCAGGATGTTCACGAATGTTCCACCATCTCGGCCTTCTATCAGGCCCAGGTCAGAAGCTCTCATGTCCTGCATGTGAATAGTCAGTCATATTGTGTGTATGCATGTGTGCGTCTCTGTGTATGCATCTGTTTGTGCGTGTGTGTGTGTGTGTGTGTGTATGGACGTGTGTATGTGTGTATGCGTTTGTGTGCATGCGTTTGTGTATGTGCGTGTATGTGTCTGTGTGTATACGTCTGTGTGCGTGTGTGTGTGTGTACCACCACCACCACCACCACCACCGCCGCCACCACCGGGCGTTGACGGGCGTCAACGCCCGGTGGTGGTGGTGGGAACTCCCGTGTGGCAGAGCTCTTGGATCGGAGCTCTTGGAGCTCAAAGCCTGTGGAGCTCAGATCTCGGAAGTGACATTTGCATACGACCTCTGTGAGGTCACTTCCGCTTCCGTTCACGTGACGGAACTGACCTTTGACCCTGGCGCGCAATTTTATGAGGACCCGGATGTAAGATGAGGACCCGGATGTAAAACCACAGTACCCAGGGAAGTGACCTTTTCCCCTGCGCTACTCGGAAGTGACGTCATCGTAAGCAGGCACACACACACACACACACATGCACAGACCTGGTGCGCCCTGTACCACGGTGTGGGTGCACCAGGTCTGTGCATGTGTGTGTGTGTGTGTGCCTGCTTACGATGACGTCACTTCCGAGTAGCGCAGGGTCAAAGGCCACTTCCCTGGGTACTGTAGTTTTACATCCGGGTCCTCATCTTACATCCGGGTCCTCATAAAATTGCGCGCCAGGGTCAAAGGTCAGTTCCGGTCACGTGAACGGAAGCGGAAGTGACCTCACAGAGGTCGTATGCAAATGTCACTTCCGAGATCTGAGCTCCACAGGCATTGAGCTCCAAGAGCTCCGATCCAAGAGCTCTGCCACACGGGAGTTCCCACCACCACCACCGGGCGTTGACGCCCGTCAACGCCCGGTGGTGGCGGCGGTGATGGTGGTGGTGGTGGTGGTGGTGGTACACACACACACACACACACACGCAAGCACACACACACACACGCACACAGACGTATACACACAGACACATACACGCACATACACAAGCGCATGCACACAAACGCATACACACATACACACGTACATACACACACACACACACACACACACACACACACACAGATGCATACACAGAGACGCACACATGCATACACACAATATGACTGACTATTCACATGCAGGACATGAGAGCTCCTGACCTAGGCCTGATAGAAGGCCGAGATGGTGGAACATTCGTGAACATCCTTGGTAGAGGGTGCACCAGAGGAGCGTGTGCCTGCATACGGAGACACACACACATAGACGCATATACACACATGCATACACACCCGCACACACACGCATACACACACGCACACCCACACATACACTCACATGCATACATACACACACACAGACGCATACATACACTTGGATACACACACACGCACGCATACACGCACACGCACACGCACATACACGCACACACATATACACCGACGCATACACGCACATACACACATACACGCACACGCATACACACACATACACATACACACAGACGCATACACACACACACACACGCATACACACAGACCCATACACGCACACGCGTACACACGCACACACACAAGCACACACACACGGGTACACACACGCAAGCACACACCCACACACACACACATACACGCACTCAGACGTATACACAGAGACGCATACACACTTACACACAGACACATACAGGTGCCCGAAGTTGCCGAAAAGACACGAGTGTCACGGTAGGGACACGGAGGTTGCCGAAAAGGCACGAGTGTCACGGCAAAACGTATAAAAGTGGGAATTTTTACGGCATTCATCATTTCCAGATACACAGCCCATATGTTCTCTTGCACAACTTGCCAGAAGCTGTTTATTCGTCTAGATAATTTACGACGCCACGAGGCCTCCACCCACAACGATGCTCGGTATACATGTACAACCTGCGCACGGTCGTTCAATCGGGAGGATGTTTTACTGCGCCATGAACGCTCAATTCATGGGCCACCCAAGCGTCCATGCGAGGATTGTGGTCGGCTTTTCAAACGACCCAGTCAGTTGCTGCGACACCAACGTTTGATCCATAGTTCATCACCACGGTATGAGCGACAACCTTCTACTGAAGAAGAGCTGTGGAAGGTCAGACCCAGTGAAGATAAGCCCGGGGAGACGAATGCCACTGGTGATGCGATGACGGAGAGTCTGTCAATACCCACAGTTCAGAAGAGCCTGGATATCCAGCCGGACCCCAGCATTACTGCTCCCAGTCATTCGCCTGACAACATCGAACATTTTATGGTCGAGCCCATAAATGTTCCCAGCGATCTCTCACAGGACAACCATCCAGTGAGTGACGACGATTGGGGCCATTGGTCCATGACACGGTACTGTTTCCACAAACATCGCCCTATTCAAGATATCTACAATTTCCCACTGACCAAACTCACCCGTTTACGCAGCTACGTGGAAGCCATCTTCGAAGATCAAACTACGGCCTTCAAATTGAATGTCCCTTTCGGGTACATCTTACGTCACAAAAGGACGGACCAGTTACGGTATTATTACCCCAGTGCCAACAACCTTGTGTTTGACCTGCCGTTTACCATCATTCACCGGGCGTCGCTAGAGATCATGCTGGCCCAAGTGGAACAGTTGGATGCCTTGAGATGGGCCCATCGTCAACGCCCCAACACACAATGGGTGGTAAAGAGGGTAACCAATGTTACGTTTTTCCTTACAAAGACGACCAACCACCTCCATCGGGTGAATGTGTCACCCATGCAATGATGAATACCACAACATGCCGTACATACTCTCTATGTCTACATGCTGATCGTTGACTTGAGCTCAGTAAACACTTGTACCTGATGTGACGATGCGTTGAATAATAAAACATGGCGTTTGATATTTCAATTTGTTTTGCTGTGAACATACTAAACATACCCAGGGCGGCTCCCCCAGCCTGGGTATGATGTAAAATTTGGGGATAATAAACTATATGACAAAAACTTCTTGTTGTTCTCTCATGTGTCATCCTTGTTGTTGTTGTTGTTCTCTCTCCGGGGCTCTTAGAACTCGGCTCATGCACACACGCACACAGACACACAGACGCATACACACACACACACGCATCAGACGCATACACACACACACACGCATAAACACACGCATACAGACGTATACACACACACACACGCGTACACACACACACACACGTACGCACACATGCACAGACACACACGAACATACACACACACATACACGTACACGCAAGCACACATGCACACAGACAAACAGACGCATACACACACAGACGCATACACACACACATGCACGCACACACACACACACACACAGACGCATACACACACATACACACACAGACGCATACACACACATGCATACTCATTGCGCATTGCGCCGCAAGGTCAATGGGGCTCGACATGCGCTTTCATACTACTAATCCATCCTTCACTGCCCCAAAATGCCCACTTTCGCTATTACTCGTACTGATGATGTCACTGATGACGTCACAAATGAAGCGAACATCCCTTAAATCGGGATCTACATCCCGAGAGCTACAAGATGACACCTCCCACGACGCATTCGGACCAAGGATGGTCCCTCTCTACCCCAAATACCTACCTGCACTGCCCCAAAATGTCCACTTTCGCTACTACTCGTACTGATGACGTCACTAATGACCTCACAGATGACGCGAACATCCCTTACATCGGGATCTACATCCCGAGAGCTACAAGATGACACCTCACGCGACGCATTCGGACCAAGGATGGTCCCTCTCTACCCCAAATACCTTTCTTCACTGCCCAAAAATGTCCACTTTCGCTACTACTCGTACTGATGACGTCACTCATGACGTCACAGATGACGCGAATATCCCTTAAATCGGGATCTACACCCCGAGAGCTACAACATGATACCTCACACGACCCATTCGGACCAAGGATGGTCCCTCTCTACCCCAAACATACACCCACATAGCCCCCAAAATGACCACTATAATTACTACAACCAACTGCGCATGCGCAGATTGACGCGACTTGCATTCAAAAACACGCCATTCTGACTCTATCCCACACAAGCTTCACCTTGACACCTTCCACGACCCATTCGAACCCATAACGGTCCATCTCTATCCTGAATATACACCCACATAGCCCCCAAAATGCATGTTTTCTATACTACGGCCAGACTGCGCATGCGCAGACCATTGATCACGGACGAACCATTAGCCAAGTGGGATGCTCCTCCACGAGAGCTTCAAAATAAGACCTCATACGACATCATCGGATCATTAGGGGCTCACCTGGACCCCAAAACGTCCACCCCGTATGGGTCTGTAGCCCCATAGCCATGCACTATAGGCCTATGGGCTTACTCAGGCCTCGGTGACTTTTTCCAAAAATGTCACCGCTTAACTCCGGGACCCTTCCCATCATGTTCTACATGACGAGACGAGTAAAACGCGACCCCACAACGTATACCGCAAATGTCGAGAAGAAGGTTTCCCAGGATGGTACTATATCCCATATAGCCAGTGTGGGACTATATGGGTCTCCCTGAACTTTTTCCAAAAATTTCAACGATTCGCTTCGCGACACTTCCTATCATGTTCTACATGACGAGACGAGAAAAACGCGACCCCACAACCTATACCGCAAATGTCGAGAAGAAGGTTTTCCAGGATGGTCCTATACCCCATATAGCCAGTATGGGACTATATGGGCTATATCGTACTTTTTCAAAAATTTCACCGTTTCGGGCCGGGACACTTCCTATCATGTTCTAAATGACGAGACTAAGAAAACGAGACCCTACAACCTATACCGCAAATGTAGAGAAGTAGGTTTCCCATTAGGTTCAACATTGGTCCTATACCCCCATACCCCATATAGGCATTTTCCCGGATTTTTAGACAAAGTCCGTATTCCGTATTTTTTCAGGAAAATTTTTACATACACCCACCCTGGAACTATGGGGAGATAACTCTATTGATAGGCAAGCCCCAATAAGTCCGGCGACCTATATACCTCCCATACCCCATATAAACATTTTCCAGGCTTTTTCGATAAAGTCCGTGTTCCGTTTTTTTTTTAGGAAAAATTTTACATGCACCCACCCATGACTGGATGCCCCTCCGCATAGGCTTGACTTTGATACCTCACTCGACTCAATCGGACCATTATTGGCTCCCCTAGATCCCAAAACGTCTATTTCCATACCCTTGGTCTACCGCGCATGCGCAGAATGGTGACAACGCCCGAGCCGCTAGTCCAGTCAGATCCCCCTTCACATAAGCTTCACATTGATACCTCATATGCCCCCATTGGACCATTAGTGGCTCCCCTAGCTCCAAAACGTCTATTTCCATACCCTTCGGCCACCGCGCATGCGCAGAATGATGCTATTCCAACCCCACACCCAGCCCCTCAGATGCCCCTTCACAAAAGCTTCACTTTGATACCTCACTCGACCCAATCGGACCATTATTGGCTCCCCTAGATCCCAAAACGTCTATTTCCACACGCTTGGTCTACACGAGTTGTCTCCCTTGGAGCTCGGTGACTTTTTTTCAAAAATTTCCCCGATTCGCTCCGCGACACTTCCCGTCATGTTCTACATGACGAGACGAGTAAAATAAATCCGAACAACCCTACCGCAAATGTATAGAAGTAGGTTTTCCATTAGATTCAACATTGACCAGTGCACCAGTATGTGCCGAAGATTTATATATCATATTTTCAAGCATGATTTGTACAACAGAACTCGTGGCGTAATGGATAACGTGTCTGCCTCTGGATAAAGAGGACCCGGGTTCGAGTCCCACCCGTTCGTTGTATAGTGTTTCATTATTTATTTATTTATAAATTAATTAATTAAAATTAATTAATTAATTATTTATTTATTTATTTATTCTGTGAAAACACCCATGACATGACTGAAAAGAGCCTCACTCGGCCCAATCGGACCATGCAGCGTATTTGTAGTCTAGGGACTACTTTTTCGCCGCGGAAGCTTTCTTCCGCGACCGCATCACCGCCAAACCGCATCACCGCGGAGGAATACAAAGGTCAAAGCTTGCCGGAACTATAGTCACCCAGAGCATGGAGCTCTCTTGTGCTGGAGGTAGTTTTTGGTCAATCGCGCTGGTGGCGCCCTCCGCAATTTCCTCCGCAAACAAGAGTTATCTTTCCCGGCAAAATAAGCTCTGTAATCAGTAATATATACTACTTGCGTTAAGGCGTTATGATAAGTCGTTATGGCGTTCCTTAAGGGCGTTAAGGCGTTAAGCTAGGGTGTTAAGGCGTTAAGATACGGCGTTAAGACGGTGGGACATGGCGTTAAGGCGTAACGATGGGAGTTAAGGCGGTAACATAGGGCAATAAGGCGTAACGACGGGCGTTGACGCGCGACACTGCATTTCGATGAATTGGTGTCAACTCCATGGAATACCCGAAATATCAGAGGTTCTGAGCTATTTCACCAGGGAGTTGAAGCGTTAATCTGGGACTTTACGGGCGTTACTGTCCATAAAAGCAAACGTACCCCCCCCCCAAAAATACGTGCACACACGACGTTCGACAGTCAAGATGGGTTATACATGTTCCGAGTGCGAATGCACGTTCACCAGATATTACGATATGATGCGGCACCAGAAGAATAAATATGGGATGGGAAGATTGAGTGAGTGAGTGCGTGAGTAGGATATAACGTCGTTTTCAACATTCTTTCAGTCATATCACGACGGTGCATACATGTGCCAGAACACGAGAGTGTCCACAGTTCCAATTATTCTGGACACTGATCAGCCCAGCAAGAACAGCCCATGGGATTGAAGATACCAAGTTTTCCACTGAGGCAGATGCTGAGAATATGCCAGAGGGTCCTGGGAGTCCACCGACTGATACCGAAACAGAGACTGATAAGAGTCTATCTGCTGATATGGAGAGCTTGACCTCGGATACTTAGCCTACGTCCCAGGGAAAAATGCGATCAACATGCGCAAACAACTGTTCCAGGACATGTTGTCGTTACAGTATTGTAGTAACTACACTTACAGAGATTTTAGCCAGTACAACGGGCAGGCCTACCTGGTTATTCCCCGGGAGAAACTGTCACGTTCGTTTCAGTCCAAGTCAGTCTGTTGTCTGGCTTCTTTACCAAGCCCGTGAGTTACTCTCAGACTTATCTCCAATCAGCGACCTCTATCAAGGGGAGACCACTCTATAATAATAAGGACCACTCTATATTCAAGGGGCGACCACTCTATATGGTTTCTCCTACATTAATCTACGACTATACTCGTTGATAGCTTATTATGAGAGACAACGAGAAACCTGTTCTCACTACACCCTTCTCCCTTTTCTTTTTGGGGAAGGGCCTAACAGCGACTGGCAAAGTCTAAAAATCCAGTAGTGTTCCTGGTGATAAAAATATGGAACTGCACCTAAAACTTTCACTACTTTGAACTGGGCTAAAAACCGGACATAACCTAAGAACAATCTGCGTAAAATCTGTCCGACAATAAAGTACCCAAACCCCAGATCAAAGAAGCTGATCTCTAACCCCAAGCCTCAGGTCGATTATCAGCAGACCTCTATTTTCCCCAAGAAGACCCAAAGGAGTCTAATAGCGAGCTGGTCCAATTTTGGCACCAATCCGACTCGCTCTGGAATCTACCTTTCCCCCAACCTGGTAAGCATCCAATCCCGTCATAAATTAAGGGCCAACTCAATTTTTATAATCTGTCAGCCCCTCTTAAATTGAGAGACTGGCTACACTGTAGTTTGGAAGAAGTAACTAGTCTCAATGAAGACTCAACCCGACCCTCCCGTAAAATATCCCCACCCACAGACTTAAGTTCTGTGGAAACAAGACAGACCCCGGCTACATTCAAAGCTTGGTGATTATACAGTGAGGCGTTCACAGATGACAACGCCTCCTGAATAGTTTTGAGGTCTTTTTCCATAGCAAATAAAACTACAGCCTGTGGTTCATGACAACCTCTGAAAACTTGCTCCACGGCTATCGATTCAACTAACTCAGGTGGAGTCTTACCCTTTCACTGCAAAATTAGCAAAAGTGTCATCGGCCTCTCGCTCCTCCACTTCCAACCGATGTCAGATTGCTTGAGGAGGCTCGATATCGCCTTACTGTTTGTCTAAGGCTTCAAACAGCTCTTCAAAAGAATTACAAACTGCTTTCGGTAAGAAAGAGTAATACTCGATGGCCTTGCCATGCAAGTATTATTTTCCAGGGAGGTAACTCTTGGTGCCCCTTTTTTCCAGGTTAAAGTATAGGGGGCGCCACATCGCCTTTCATCTCTGTGGCGCCAGGTGGCGCCACCAGCTCAAGGTCACGTGGAGGTCAACCTTTGTATTCCTCTGCGGTCTGGTGGTGATGCCGTCACTTCCGCGGACAGAAAGTAGTCCCATGTCAACCAAGTGACTTCCAATGTTAATGTATACGGGGAATGCCTAAAAAAGAGTATGGGAATAGACGTTTTATGACCGGGGTGGGTCCCTAGTGGTCCGAATGGGTCGAGTGAGGTGTCAAAGTGAAGTGCTCCTCGAGGGCCATTCAGTCATGGGCGGGTGCATGTAAAATTAGGATTTTTTCCCGAAAATATAAAAAGCGAAACACGGACTTTACCCCTAAAATAGGGGAAAACCCCTATCAACTCTAGCCAAAAGGGCTAATATCTGTTATCGGGCTTATCGGGGCCTGCCTATCAAGTCAATGGGGTGGGTGCATGTAAAATTAGGATTTTTTTCCGAAAATATAAAAAGCGGAACACGGACTTTACCTCTACAATAGGGGTCTGTATTATACAATATAAGGGAAAATGCCTGTATGGGGTATGGGGATGGTCAATTTTTTTCGTTTGCTTTACTATGGGTTGTGAGGTCTCGTTTTTCTCGTCTCGCCGAGAAAAACACAATGGGAGCGGTCCCGGGGCGAATCGGTGGAATTTTTGGGAAAAGTCACCGAGGTCTGTATATAGGCTCATACTGGCTATATGGGGGGAGGGGTGGTCAATTTTTTTTGTGGGTGTTACTATGGGTTGTGGGGTCTCGTTTTTCTCGTCTCGCCGAGAAAAACACAATGGGAGGGGCCCCGGAGCAAATCGGTGAAATTTTTGGGAAAAGTCACCAAGGTCTGTATATAGGCTCATATAGCTCCATGCTGGCTATATGGGGGTATAGGTTCAACCTGGGAAATTCACACACGTTCATTGTGATATGGGTTGTTTGGATTTGTTTTTCACGTCTCGTCATTTAGAACACGATGGGAAGGGTCTCGGAGCGCAACGGTGAAATTTTGGGAAAAGTACCATATAGCCCATATAGTCCCATACTGGCTATATGGGGGTATAGGTTCAACCTGGGAAATTCACACACGTTCATTGTGATATGGGTTGTTTTGGATTTGTTTTTCACGTCTCGTCATTTAGAACACGATGGGAAGGGTTTCGAAGCGAAACGGTGAAATTTTTGGAAAAAGTTCACCGAGGCCCGGGTAAGCCCATAGGCCTACACTGCATGGCTATGGGGTATAGGCCCATACGGGGTGGACGTTTTGGGGTCTAGGTGAGCCCCTAATGATCCTATGGTGTCGTATGAGGTCTTATTTTGAAGCTCTCGTTTTCAATATTCTGCGCATGCATAGTCTGGTGGAACTGACGTCATTCTGCGCATGCGCAGTAGAGAAAGTGTATGGAAATAGACATTTTGGCGCCGACATGGGTAACTATGGGTCTGATGGAGTCGTATGAGGTCTTATGTTGAAGCTCTTGTGAAGCAGCATCCGACTGGACTCATGGTTCGTCCGTGTTCAAGAGTCTGCGCATGCGCAGTCTGGTCGTAGTATAGAAAGCAGGCATGTTGGGGGATGCGTGGGGGTGTGTTTTAACCCACCACTATGGGTCCATGGTTGTGGTTGGATGGTGTGGGTTCTGCGCACAGACGTCACTTTCGGGTTTCACTAAAACTACCTTCGAACACAGAAGAGTTCCAATTTTCCCCTTAGACGTAGGGTCCGGATGTTCAGCATCCGGATTTTCCTCGGCCCGCCTCGGCCCGCCCCGCCCCGCCCCGGCCGCAGCGCGCGCACGGGAGTTATCCGGAAGTGCGCGGCATCACCGGGAGTGCGCGGATGAATGTCGGGTCAAAAGGTCACCACCAGGTCAAACGGTCAAAGGTCTCCCTTTCGGAAAGGTTGCGGCATCGATATACAGAGCTTGAACCCAAAAAGGGGATTGTAAATTAACCTGGGAAGGATGGGCAGTTCCATTTGGACGAATCAGCGGTCGAGAAAATGAGCCAATGAGTGATCGATAAAAGAACCAATGACGGGTACTGGAATTTCGCTCACGTCTGCGCCTACATCCGGGTACTAGGATGCTTTCGCCTACACCGCGCCTACATCCGGGTACTTCTATGTAGGTGGATAAAAGTGGGAATGTTTAGGGCATTGCTGCATTCATTGCCCTGCCGATCGGAGCTACCTGACCAGCCTGCCTGACCAGCCTGAGCCTATCTGACGAGAGGAGCTACTTGCCTGAGCCTCACCAGCCTGAGCCTGCCTAACCGGAGCTATACCATGAAACGTGGAGAAGATTTTCCAGGGGATCCAGGAGCGCCTCCGGCGCTGTAATCTTTGTTGTTGTTGCTCTCTTTTTGCACTAACCCATCAGAATAGTACGTATCACGGACTACACCCGTAGAGCTACGTATAGGCGCGCATGTGTGACATGGTCTATAAAACACGTCCCTCTGGATCCCACACCTTCATTTCTACGGTTGCAGAGCCATGACGGAAATCCAGCCCTATGCCACTCGCATTTTACAGCATGCCGCCGAGGTTAATTCACTCACGGGTTACCGAGCAGTGGTTCGGTCCATGTTTGCAGATGGCGACGACAACGAGGGGCGACGCCAGATCCTGAAAGAGTTCACAGAAGCGGTCCTCGACAGAGTGCACCCGATGGAGAGGTGTGCCATCACTCACCACTACTGGACTATGACAGCCATCCTTGATGCTCGGGCTATGGACCACGAGCGCTCACGCCGGAATCAGCGACGGCTGGTTGGCCTAGTCATGGTCTGTGCCCTATTGACCATGGCGCTGTGGCATTGACACTAGGACCTGACTATAAATACGAGGGTCAGACACAGTGTGCGTCATTCACCGATCGTCATTGGATGAACCATGTCACCAGTTCTACGAGCCATCCTTCCCCTTACACCCCGGGTGGGGTTACACGTCTATGAAGATAAAGTCACCCTCGTGGAAGACCGTGGAGATGTTTGCTGGTCGCGCGCTGAGACCGCATCGAACACGGTTACGCTACACCGTGACGGCTGGACCAAATTTAAACGGGTGTTGAGCGGCGAGCTCGACGGACACCTCATCCACATAGACAATGCCATCTACGTACACCGTGGACCCTTCTTCCCACGCCTGGGCCGCTACCAAGACCACACACAAGGCTTCACCCTAGTCCCCGATCTGTGGACAGCCTCCGAGAAAGTGGTGCCTATCGTGGACCAGCTGTTTACACCGGACGAGCGGTCATCAGACGAGTTGGAGTGGGCTCGTGCCCTGAGAGAAGCGGAGGCAGAACCCAATGAGCAAATGTCTAGCAATGAACCAGACGACGATGCCATTGATTACCCGGCTAGACTTTGATCACCCGATCCTTTGATCTCACGGGGTTCTCCCTATAAATACGAGAGACAGTATTCAGATCATAGACGTCGTCTATCCATCTACTAAGGATTCCCCCTTTGGATTTGAGAGAAAAATCCGAGAGCGGGAAATATTCTGGATGCTAGAACTTGGGTCAGTGTTTGGTTTAAATGATAACGTCAGTGGCTTCGGCAATGCTACAAACCGCCGTTCAAATATATCCAACATTACTCAACTATTTAAACCCCATCAACGGAGAAAACGCAGCCATGGTTGGCGAAAGTTTAATAGTTCGATGATTCACGATCATATCACTTTAAATTACTTAGTGGGTTTGACTAACGCACCCAATAGTATACATAGCTTACGTACAGTTCTGTATGCGTTACCTCTGAGAGCTTTAAATCAAATAGCCAGAGATATACAACAATCTGCGTCTTCAGGAAATATAATACCATCAAATATCAGTAAAGTATGTCAAGATATAGCGTATTTTCGGTTGTATCGTCCAGTGAACATAATCGAAACATCTCAAGATCGGCTTTTCTTGAAACTCAAATACTTAGATAAAGGACTGGACATCATTAATTTACCTCGAATCCTGAATGATCCAGAGGTACGCAACGCTGTACCAAACTATTTCAAGTTCACAGAACCTCCTTGCATTTCATATAAGTATACTAAATCTATAGCCACCAAAATATTCAATTACTCCAATGCTGTCAAGGAGTTTGACTGGAACTTATACACGTCAGGAGGCTATAGTTGTGATTGTGAATCGTCGAACTTTATCTATACACCATGCAAACATATTGTGACTGGTGACCTTGATGTGGTGAGTGATAAGGATCTGAAATTACTCCTGATGAAAGGACCTAAATATAGAGAGCAAAGAAGAATAAATCTGAAGGCCGACCAGAAGATAGTCCTGTCTGCATTAGAACAGTACGTTATTGATTGGTCTAAGCGAGAAAAAGTTGAACCTACAGTACTGGCTGATTGGCTGGACCTCACCAAGAGCAAGGTCGTTGAAACAATCCGGCATATTGGCAGAAGTACTCTTCCTCAAGCAAAACAAGTACTGAGAAACCTCAATTCGCAAGAAGTTCTAGCAAATCTCCAGAGTAAATTCGTCATAGTCCCAGCAGACAAAGCTCCGAATAATATAATATTCATATGTAAATATTACTATTACCAGGTGCAAGAATTGAGTGTAGACATATCTTCATATCAAATACGTCTACTTACTCCCAAACTGCATTTACTCTGGAAGATTTATTTAACAATCAGAAAAAAGTTTCTCAGGGTAAGAGGTATTTGTCTTCCAACCAATCATAACGACATACCAAAAATATACTGGACTCCCAAAATGCATAAATCACCATACAAAGCTAGATTCATATCTGGTTCTAGAAGCTGCACCACCAAGCTTCTTTCAACCCTATTGACGAGGGCCCTTCAGGAGGTAAAAGCATTTTGGGAAAGGTATTGCGCCACTATTTCTAAGAACTCTGGCGTTGAATGTATGTGGATATTGAAAAACTCAATATGTCTTACGGAAGAACTTGATGCTAAAGGTCACATACCGTACAGACATGTATCCACATGAGATTTCTCGACTCTCTATACTACAATCCCTCATCAGGACCTTATTGACCGTCTAAGTTCATTAATAGTATCTGTGTTCAAGAAAACTGATCGTACATATATTAATGTCGGAAGCCATAAAGCATTCTTTAGCTCTACTACATACAAGAGATATCATTCATGGATGTTTCTTTGTTTATAGAGTTGCTTGAATTTCTCATTAAAAATATCTATGTGAAATTTGGCAACACAATATATCAGCAGCATATAGGTATTCCAATGGGTACTAATTGTGCACCCTGTTGGCTGACCTGTATCTGTTCTCTTATGAATATGACTATATGCAGGCGCTTTCAAAAACTGATCCATTCAAAGCCCGTTCCTTCTCATTCACCAAACGCTATATAGACGATCTTCTCGCTGTGGATAATCGCTATATAAATGACTCAGTGAAGGATATATATCCACCTTCACTGGATTTGAAGGAAACTACAGACAGCCCTACAGGCACATCATATTTAGATCTCTATAAAAATGAAGCGGGCATTCTCTCGCGTCGACTTTATGACAAAAGAGATGATTACAATTTCGATATCGTAAACTATCCCTTTCTGGACAGTAATATTCCAGTGGGACCTGCATATGGCGTATACATATCTCGCTTAGTAGCATTTGCTAGATCCTGTGTTAAATGTGATGATTTGAATCAACGTCACAAAACATTGTTGCAGAAACTTATAAAACAGGGCTATTCCACCAAGCGCCTCCACTCAAAGTTTCTCAAATTTGGCGATACATATCGCATACTGATAGCAAAATACGAACGTAGCGTGCAAGATCTATGGCGCTACGTTTCGTAACTTGTGTCTAATTCCGCTTAACCCGGGGCTAGGGGCCGTATGAACTCATGTACTTCAAGATCCTCATGGTACTCATATGAACAGTCACAATCAAAGCGTGACTGAGATACATCATTCTTTAGATGACGACTTACAACGAATATTATGGATTAAGAATACTGATCAGCGATACGGATTTGATATTTTTGGAACATCATGATGTCTTGCCGGCATCATTGAAAACTGTTGACCGCTTCTCTCTTGCAGGAAACAAGCCTATGTTTATGTATACTATGATTGTCTTTTTGAATTTGGTGCTAAAACTGTTATATGGAATATGGAATAGGTCTTTGGATTATGAACGCGGATATTCTCTACTGGACGACGGCTGGATTATGAATGACGGACTAGACGCTTGTAAAGTCAAATCTTGTACCATTCACGTACTGACCATGACGGAGCATATAATACTGGCGTATCTCAGCTTGACCCCCGAGGTTTTCCTGCACGTTTATGCGGATAAGGTCGATATCATGGAGGAGGTGGGAGACATCTGTGATGCGGACCCTACACAACCGTGTCCGGCCCACATTCGTCTGTCCCGGGAGGGCTGGACCAAATTCAAACGGGTGTTGTCTGGTGAACTGGACGGCGACCTCATCCACTTGTGTCACGATGTGTACATCCGACGCGGCCCTTTCTTTGCTCAATTGGCTCGACTAGATGGGGGTACAGTCCATTTTACCCTCCACCCTGATCCATGGTCTGCATTGGAACATGGCTTGGTAGATGTGGATCAAGTGTTTATCAAGCGGTCATCAGACGAGTTGGACTGGTCATTTACCATGGACACTGTGGAAGCCAAGTAAGAAAATCAGAAAGAAAATCCGGCCCAAGATATACCCGTTATAAATAAACGATAGAGCCAGGATCCATCATCATTTGTCACCATGAAGCGCTGAGAGAAGGTGTTGGATAACTTATACTACAGTCCCGACAGTCCGGCGGCCTATAGTGCATTGTCGGCTCTCTATCGAGCGGCCAAACCCCAGGGGATACAACGTGCCCAAGTCCGAGATTGGTTGAGAAAACAAGACACCTATACCTTACATCGATCTGTCCGTCGCCATTTTCTACGGAACCGGGTCATCGTGGGCAACCAGGTGAAACGACTATAAAGCCAGACACCACTACCGTCATCCTTCATTCCACGTCCGACCACAGTGCTATGGACAAACAGCAGCTGCCTCTGAACACAGCGTCTCCCAAAACGCGCAAAGCGCATGTGGGCTTTGTGGTGATAGTGCTAACCCTGCTGAGTGTGTTGTACGGAGGTGTGTTTTACGACGTAGCCTATGTCAGCACGTTACTTAACCAACTGAGAACACCAGCCACCAATGAAACCGGTCTACAGATAGCACCAGTCAACCCCGTATCGAGCCCAGTCACCACCACACCCCGTGTACAAGCCACGTCGAGCTCCACACCAAGCTTCACACCTACACCAAGTACATCCACTACGTCTGAAAACCCACCGGATTTCATCCCTCACAGTAAACAGACAACGACCACCGACGTTGTACCCACCACCATCATCATCCCTGACAGTGAACAGACAACGACGACCGACGTTGTACCCACCACTCCAGTTCACTCGTACCAAATTTACAAGAGCGGGTTACCACGACGGCGTATACACCTTCAACCATGGACCCTCGGTGGCAGCATCCCTTCACTTGCGTCATCGCAGGACCGACGGGTTCCGGCAAAATGCACTTCGTCAGGAAGCTCCTTCAACACGCCGACAGCATGATCACCCCACCCATTGTCCGAGTCGTGTGGTGTTACGGAGAATGGCAGGGAACGTATGCAGCAATGCCCCACATCACGTTCGTGGAAGGCCTACCCAATCTGGCCGATTTGGAACCCGACACCTTGGTGGTTCTGGATGATCTCATGGCGGAGACGGATGCGCGGGTCACCCAACTCTTTACCAAAGGCAGCCACCATCGACGGCTCAGCATCATCTACATTGTGCAGAATATGTTCAGTAAAAACAAAGAACATCGGACATCAGCTTAAATGCCCACTACCTGGTGGTCTTCAAAAACCTGAGAGATACCACTCAACTGCTGCACCTGGCGAGACAGATGTATCCCGGCCGCACACCGTTTGCGTTGGAAGCCTTCGAAGATGCCACAACCCCTCAGCACGGGTATATGCTCTTCGACCTCAAGCAAGCCCCCCCCCGAACATCTTCGACTACGGACCGGCATCTTTCCCGGAGAGGCCCACCACGTGTACATGCAAAAATAATGTAAACACACCCACAGTGGTTCCCCCAGCTGGGGTCTGTGTGTTTGATGATGGGGATAATGAAAAGAATGAATACCACAGCAGGTTTGACTTTGTCTCTGTTCTCTGAAGTAGATAAAAAGAGCAGAGTTGTGGGTTCTAGCATTAGTTGTACATGATGTCTGCGCGAGTACGGAAGCACGCTCCCACGCTCCGTGTATTGAAGACGGCCCCACCCGAGTTGGTCCGAACCATTGTACGCGGTGCGGACCCTGACCTTGTACGCTGTCTGTGCGAGATCGGGTACAACCTGTTAAAAGACAACGTACCACTGACTCCGGCTCAGAAGACCAAGTTGGCCAAGCATAAGACAGGTCTCCGAACCTTAGTCCAGAAGCGGGTCCCTCAAACACAAAAGAAAAGGGTGTTACAGAAAGGCGGCTTTCTCGGGGCCATCTTAGCACCGTTGGCCGCTTCCGTGTTGGGTCCAGTATTGGGTGGACTCTTCGGTCGACAATGAACCACACGAAAAAAATGGTGCTCGTCGAACCACGATTCCTTCAAAACCTCCAATCACCCTACCCTGTCCCACCTACGGTGAAGACCATAAACACCCTCGATGGAGAGATGCAACAGATCTTACAGAGACCGGGGTTAAGCGACGGTGAGAAAGTACAACGGTACAATGAGACGCTTCAACGGTACATGACGTTCATGGACCAATACAAAACCCTCTCTACCCCAGCACCACCACCACCACCACGCGACACACCGCCGACCTCAGCACCGCTCCAACAGCCGCCATTACCAGGGGTACCACCCACAGCCCCACAGTGGGTGGAAGACGAAGTCCTGAAGAGTGTACCTGCATCGTTCAAGAAATAAGCTGGCCTGGTATTACAACGGATGAAACAGAATCCTAACATGACTTGGAATGATAAAGGCGAACTCCTGGTACAGAATCAGGTGGTCCCGGGGACCCACATGACGGATTTAGTGAATGACCTGATGCGTAAACGCAGCTTGAAAGACATGCATGTACCACAGGAATTGGTGGGGAACCCCCACCGCTGGGCCTTTATGCAGCGAACCCAGCAATCGCCAAGTGGCCCACTAGCTTCTTGGGAATCCGACTGGGAACCAGAGTCACCCCCCAAAACACCACCACCACAACGGGCACCTTCTTTTCAGACCTTTAAAAAACCACCCTCGATCAGGACACCCCACATCTCCAGAGCCGTGACACGTAGCAAGTCACCGCGACGAACACGACGCCGGACACAACCGCCCAAGGCCTGGAACACCTATTAAAACCAACAGCAGCAGCAGGACAGCTCAGTCGCCATGTTTTACCTCACCCTACCCAGTAACAGTTCGCTGGATGTGTTTCCTGACAACACCGTGGCCAAGTACGTGACCCAGTTACCGCAACCGTTGCATTTACCTGGGCGCTGGGAATGTGGCCTCGTGGATATCCAATACCCTTACTCGTGGTACAACGTGCGAGCCAATGAAGTGTGGTACGAGGTGACCTACGAAGGAAAAGACACCCGACTCACCCTCCCCGAAGGCCAATACGATACTCCCAAGGAGTTCATGGGTGGGCTGTCAAGACTGTTGCATTATAAGGCTCTACGGGAGGTCACGAATACTTCAAAACCCATCAAATCCTTTCCCTTCAAGAATCACATGGACTTCGATTACAACGCACTCAACGACAAGGCACATATCCTTCTCACCGCCAACGTGAGTGTCGTACTGAGTCCTGTCCTACAGCAAATGCTGGGTCTCGCCCACGCGACCTACACGGGTCCATCCGAGGACCATGGCCAGATCCCGATGGATATGAAGTCGGGTATGTACGGACTCTACGTCTACTCGGACGTAGTCGACAACCACATCGTGGGCGATATCAACACACCTCTGTTACGGGTGGTCCCCATCAAAAAGAGGTATGGAGATCAAGTCACCCACAGTTTCACCCACATGCTCTACTTGCCCGTACGATAAACCGATATCAACACGATCACGGTGGATATAAGAGATGACACGGGACGACCGGTGGCATTCGAACGAGGAAAAGTGGTGCTGACACTTCATTTTCGACAAGCACGTGCTCCCCACTTTGTATAATGAAGGTGCCTTACGAGTGCGATGCACGCAGCTATATGGACTATTATGCCCAACAGGCCGGGGGTGGCTTTCCGGTCTTTAGCGGTGCACGCATGCAACGAGGACATGGACTGGGAAACATACTCGGCAGCATCGTCAAAACGTTCCTGCCCTTGGTGACGCGTGGGGTGAAAGCAATCGGCAAACAAGCGGTACGCAGTGGACTGCAAGTGGCCGGTGATGTCTTGGGTACGGCACCCAAAGAAGCCTTGAAACGGCGGGCCAAAGAAGCGGGAGGCGTTTTGGTGGCCAAAGCACAACGCACCGTAGGGAATAAAAGAGATGCCCCACCGAGACCACGCACCAGTCGACGACCGACCCAGCGACGACGCACATCGAAGACTCAGGATATCTTTTCTTAAAACATGTCCCTGATCCACGCCGAGTCCTGCCCCTCCACCAACAGTGAATTTGATTTGTGGACCGTGCCGCCCACACAGACCAGTGTCGAACAAGGATTATGGGTGGAGCATCTCCCGCTTTCCAGCATCAACGAAACCGGGCCCATCGAGTTCACCATCAGTAATGCGGATACGGCCTATGTGGATTTAGCCCATACATACTTGTATGTGAAAGCCAAGGTGGTCAATGGGGAAGGCACCAGAATCATCCAAGCTGCAACGGTGGGCCCGACGAATCTCTGGCTGCACTCGATGTTTCAACAGGTGGATATTTTTCTCAGCGACAAACTCATCAGTGACTCAACCAACACGTACCCCTATCGAGCCTACATCGAGACACTCTTGTCGTATGGCCGAGAGGCTAAAAAATCTCAGCTGACAGCCGCTTTATTCTACCAGGACACACCCGAGCACATGGACACGGTGGACAATGTGGGATATAACAAACGGAAGACTTTCACTGCGAACAGTGCCTCGGTGGATCTCATGGGTCGACTGCACGCAGACATGTTCATGCAAGACCGGTACCTCTTGAACAAGATCCCCATCAAAATCCGACTGATACGGGCGCCTCCGACCTTCGCCTTGATGGCCACTAATGTAGAGGGGCATGCACCTGACTATAAGATTGTCATCGAAGAGGCAGTCCTGTATGTCCGAAAAGTGAAACCGAATCCAGCCGTTCAATTGGGACACATGAAAGCCTTGGAAACAAAACCAGCCCAGTACCCTATACGACGTGTACAAACCAAAGTGTTCTCTGTGCCTGCTGGAAATATGGGCGCCAACAAAGAAAACCTGTTCCTGGGGGAACTACCCAAGCGATTGATCCTGGCCTGTGTGGAAAATACCAGTTTCAGCGGAGCCAATCCGTTTGACTTTAAACATTTCGGCATCAAATTTGTGGCCCTGCACGTGGATGGACAACAGGTCCCAGCCACGGCCTTAACACCGAACTTTGGGCGCAGGAATTTCATTCGAGCCTATCAGAGCCTGTTTACAGCCACCGGTCAAATCAACCAGGACGAAGGGAATTTCATCAGTCGAGAGGACTACGCGAACGGATACACGTTGTTCTGTTTCGATCTGACCCCCACCTTAGAGAACGATCATCAGCTGGCCCTGGCCAAGCAAGGCAATTTACGGTTGGAAATCCACTTTGCACGAGCCCTCGCGACCATTGTCAATGTGATCTGCTACGCCGAGTTTGACAACATCATTCAAGTGGACAAGGCGCGCAACGTCCTGTGTGACTTCTCCACCTAACATGGATACAGACCAGATAACCACCGTGCTGGAGAATGACCCAGAGACACGTATGGTCTTCCAAGGGGTGTTCGCCCGAGATGTGTTCCCATTAGACCGTATGTATCCTGCTGCTTACGTTCTCAACACGGACCCGATGGATCGGCCCGGTGAACATTGAGTGGCCGTGTACTTGACAGAACAGCAGGGCGAATACTTTGACCCGTACGGCCTGCCACCCCTCCATCCCGATTTAACATACTTCACGGATCAAGGCACAGAGACGTGGTGTTGGAACAGTCAAACGTTGCAAAGCCTGACCAGTAGCGTGTGCGGACAATATTGCTTGTTTTACCTGTACCATCGTTGCCGGAGAAGGACTTTATCTACCATCGTACAGATGTTTGACGAGTACCCCAAGGCCGAGGACCGAGATGTACTCGTATATGACTGGGCCGCCCATCATTTCAATGTACAAGCCCCGTTCTGGGCTTAAGTTCTTTCAATGTACACACGCCCGCTGTTCTGGGCTTAAGTTTACAAGCCCCCTGTTCTGGGCTTCAGTTCTTTCAATGTACAAGCCCCCTGTTCTGGGCTTCAGTTCTTTCAATGTACAAGCCCCCTGTTCTGGGCTTTAGTTTTCACGTGGTTGTTCTCACGTTGTTGTTGTTACTGAATAAAAAACAAAATGAGATCTCACCAAAAAACCCTGTCTTGTGTGTTTTATTCATAATGCATAAATGCCCAATGTGGAGATTCAGTCAAACTGAAATCAGTGGTGTAGGATGGGGCCAAAATGTAACCCATCAATGTTAGAATGCAAGAGCACTATAGTAAAATAGAGAGCCAATGAAATCAGCCCACAGACCAAGTACGTGTTTTGGTCTAGGTTTGGAGCGGGCATTTCATTGAGGTGCGTGTAAAGGAAGACGGTGAGTGAAGACTCGTCCAACACGTATAGATTAAGTTTATTACTATAAGTTCTATGTATTTTCAAATATGGAAAAACACGGATGTAAGATGAGAACCCGGATGTAAAACCACAGTACCCAGATGGAAGCCGGAAAAAACCCACTGGGAAACCCCAGAAGAACCCGGATGTAGGCGCGGACGTAGGCGAAAGCATCCCAGTACCCGGATGTAGGCGTAGACGTGTACCTAGTACCCGTCCATTGGTTCTTTTTATCGATCGCTCATTGGCTCTTTTTTCTCGACCGCTGATTGGTCCAAATGGAACTGCCCATCCTTCCCAGGTTAATGTACAATCCCCTTTTGGGGTTCAAGCTCTGACTATCGATGCCGCAACATTGTCCCCTCCGAACCTTGCCGAAAGGGAGACCTTGGACCGTTTGACCTGGATGTGACCTTTGACCTTTTGACCCGACATGCATCCGCGCACTGCCGGTGATGAGGCGCGCGCGCGCTGCGGCATTAGATCACTCCCGCGCGCGCGCGCGCGCTGCGGCCGGAGAACCCGCGCGCGCGCGCGCTGGGGGGCCGGGAAAGTTGGAGGTAGTGTTTCAGCATTCCAAAAAACCGGAAGTGACGTCACACACACTTGCGCAGACCCACCAAACCACGTGAACGCCATTGTGGGGAAAAACCCCAGTACATGACACGGAGAGACACAGACAGGTCGAGACATGTCCAAAGTTCACGCCCCATTCACCCAAACCGGAAGTGACATCAAACACTTGCGCAGACCCACCAAACCACGTGAATGTTAGTCCAGGTGGATGCTCCCCCACATAGGATTCACATGGATACCTCACTCGACACAATAGGCCCATGAGGGGCCCATATAGACCCCAACACGTCTATTTCCATACCCTTTGGCTATCGCGCATGCGCAGAATGACCCTATGTCTACCCCACATCCACGTCATCAGGTGCTCCATTACATAGGCTTCACATGGATACCTCACACGACCCATTCGAACCGTGAATAGCCCATCTCTAACCCAAAGACACCCACACACACACACACCCAAAAATGCCTGCTTTCTATACTACGGCCAGTCTGCGCATGCGCAGACTATTGACAACGTACGAACCATTAGTGTAGTCAAGTGCTCCTGCATGAGAGCTTCACATTGATACCTCACTCGACCCCATCGGACCATTAGTGGCCCACCTAGATCCCAACACGTCCACCCCGTATGGACCCATACACCCATAGCCATGCAGTATAGGCCTATGGGCCTACCCAGGCCTCGGTGACTTTTTTCAAAAATTTCACCGTTTCGTGCCGGGACACTTCCTATCATGTTTGTCTTGACGAGACTAAGAAAACAAATCCAAACAACCATACCGCAAATGTATAGAAGTAGGTTTCCCAGTGGGACAAACATTGGCCCTATACCCCCAGCATGGGACTATATAGGTCTATATGGGTCTCGGTGACTTTTTTCAAAAATTTCACCGTTTCGCTCCGGGACACTTCCTATCGTGTTCTAAATGACGAGACTAAGAAAACAAATCCAAACAACCATACCGCAAAGGTATAGAAGTAGGTTTCCCAGTGGGACAAACATCCCCCGTAACCCCTAGTATGGGACTATATGGGTCTCCCTGAACTTTTTTCAAAAATTTCACCGTTTCGTGCCGGGACACTTCCTATCATATTTGTCTTGACGAGACTAAGAAAACAATCCAAACAACCATACCGCAAATGTCTAGAAGTAGGTTTCCCAGTGGGACAAACATTGGTCCTATACCCCTAGTACTTTTTCCAAAAATTTCACCGTTTCCTACCGGGACACTTCCTATCATGTTTGTCTTGACGAGACTAAGAAAACAAATCCAAACAACCATACCGCAAATGTCGAGAAGTAGGTTTCCCAGGATGGTCCTATACCCCCCATACCCTATAAGGCATTTTCCCGTAATTTAGGATAAAGTCCGTGTTCCGTATTTTTTCAGGAAAAATTTTACATACACCCACCCTGGAACTAGGGGGAGATAACTCTATTGATAGGCAAGCCCCGTTAAGCCCGGCGACCTATATACCCCCCATACCCCATATAGGCATTTTCCAGGATTGTTCGATAAAGTCCGTGTTCCGTTTTTTTTTCAGGAATATTTTTACATGCACCCACCCATGACTGGATGCCCCTTCACATAGGCTTCACATTGATATCTCATAGAGCTCCATCGGCCCATTAGGGGCTCCCCTAGATCCCAAAACGTCTATTTCCATACCCTTTTCCCACAATTCTCTGCCTGCGCATGCGCATAATGGTGACAACGCTCGAGCCACTAGTCCAGTCAGATGCCCCCTCACATAGGCTTCACATGGATATCTCATACGACTCCATCGGCCCATTGGGGGCTCCCCTAGATCCCAAAATGTATATTTCCATACCCTTTTCTCACAATTCCCTGTCTGCGCATGCGCAGAATGGTGACAGCGCCCGAGCCGCTAGTCCAGTCAGATGCCCCTTCACGAATGCTTCACATGGATACCTCATACGACCCCATTGGGCCATTAGTGGCTCCCCTAGCTCCAAAACGTCTATTTTCATACCCTTTGGCCACCGCGCATGCGCAGAATGCCGATATTTCAACCCCACATCCAGCCCATCAGATGCCCCTTCACGAATGCTTCACTTTGATACCTCACTTGACCTAATCGGACCATGCAGCGTATTTCAAGTCTAGGGACTACTTTTTCTCCGCGGAAGCTTTCTTCCGCGACCGCATCACCGCCAGACATGACCGCATCACCGCGGAGGAATACGTCTTTGACCTGGGTCACGTGATATGCAAATTTCTGAGGTCAAAGGTCACGTGACCTTGTCTTCCCAGCCCAGGTCAAAATACTCGCTTCTGATTGGCTGTCAAAGCAAAAATTGGAACTCTTCTGTGTTCGGAGGTAGCTTTTTTCCTCAATCTGCAAATTTCTGAGGTCAAAGGTCAATGTTGCTCGAAATAGCCTTTCCCTACTACTGACACATTTATCCAAAATGATATTTGGATGTACTCAGGTTTTATTGAATTCAATGAATTACTGAAAAATCCTGTCAGTATGAAACAGCCAAAAACAGATAAAAGTTCAATTTCTAACGTCCTTCGACGCTGTTGTACGTCGTTTTTGACTGTGAGCTTTTACAGTTTAAAACTGTTCTCTCTATAAAGCATTTTGTGGAAAACTGACGAAATTCTTTTTTGGTTTCATCAACAGTGGCGGTATTTGTGCTGTTATTCAACGTCCGTCTTAACGTAGTAACATCCCTTAGACACACACACCTAGCCCATTTTGTCTGAGCGCCGTAACAAAAAGCGACAAGAGAGGAAAAAATGAGAAGCCATCGTTTGAGAAACCGTCATTATTAGGCGTCAGACACCTCGTCGCCCGTTTGTCTCATTGATCTTGTCCATACGCATCGTATCTGGCCCACTCCTGAATCTCTTCTGGCTGTCCGGGATAATGTAATAATGGCTGTTTCCGCATTTTGACCGAATTTTTTATCAAAATCTTTGAGGGTGGTATCCCCATAGCCATTCAAGCGACGCTTGGTTTTCATGATGGCTCAGTACGTGGGAACGCACCAATGTGAATTCGCCTGAATCACTGGGGATCTTTGGGAATCTCCGGGAATGTCCGATAATGTCTGGATGGGAATTGGAACTGGAGGTCAATCCTATCTCAATTCTATCTTGCCCCGTCAAGGCTATCGCCATACATAAAGGGAAATCCCCTTACATAGCATCGCATGCAGCGAGAGAAGGGGAACCCCCATGGCCCATGTGGGAGTCGAACCGGCAATGTGCGCATCAGAGGCTGGCACGTTATCCATTCGACTGAGAGTTCGTACATAATAAGAAAATACAATGATATATCTCAGGTACTATAGGGCGGGCCCAAGACATACACTTCTATGTCCAGCCTAATTGGCCGAATGGGGAACCCATTCAAGGACATTTTTCTTTATGGTATGGAGAGTGGCATCTTATTTTTTTCTGGCTCACGCTGTAGAGTACGATAGGAGGTGTCTCGCTGAAACGTTCTGACTGAGCATGCGTGGTACACAGATAGACCTGGGGTAGACGTTTTGGGTCCAAATGGACCATCCGTGGTCCAAATGAGTCGTGTGTGATGTCATATTTCAGCTGTTCGTGAAGTAGAGTCCGACTGGCCTGGTGTGTAGTAGAACTACCATCCATCTGTGCATGCCTCTGCCCCAGGCACTTTAACGTTATATGCATAGCAGTACATGCAACGAGAGGGGAACCCCACGCAACGTCTTAATGCCTTAACGCCTTATCGTAACGCCTCAACGCCCGCCCCAATGTCTTCATGCAGACAAATGAGAGAAATGAGTTTCTGTATAGTTTTATTGTCCCCGATGTTCCATCGTACCAAAGCTGGGGGAGCCGAGTTGGGTATGTTTACAATTCAAATATGTCCTTGTCCAATCAGAAGCCGCCATTTGGTGCTGCATCTGTCGTATTCGTTCGTGCCCTTGAGATGTATTCTCAGCTACTCTTGTCCAATCAGAAACCGACATTTGGTGTTGCCTCAACCTTCGGCCTTGTTCGCCCTTGTCCGTTAGGCGTATCATTAATCGTTGTCGGGCAGCCCAGGATACTGCAAGGGCAACATATTCTGAAACAGCTGTTTTCGCATTTTGGTCGCATTTGTAGCGCCTCGATGGTCGGTAGCCCCATATCTTCTTCCAGGTGACACTCGGTCTTAATGATAGATCTATGCGTGGGGTCACCTTTCATTTCAATCGGCAGTAGACTATACTGTTAATAGATAGCCATGGCTGTTTTCTGATGCAGGAGCGTACGTTATCTTGTCCGGTTTCGTCGATCGCCGCAGCGTGAGTATTAACGACTGCTGTCACAATATGATATGAGGTGGGGTCTTCCCCACTCAGGCTTCCCTGGAACGTAGGCGAGCGGTCTGTATCCGTAGATAGATTCTCAGCAGTCTCTGTGTCGGTATCAGTCGGTGGATTCTCAGAATCAGCTGGTATACTTCCAGCATCTGCATCGGTTTCTTTGCCCCGGTGTCTTCAATCCCACTGGTGTCGCATCATATCGTCTGGTATTTGAAGTACACGCGTTCGCACTCAGAACTTGTATAACCCATGTTGACGGTTGAAAGTCGAGTGTGCACGTCTTTGGGCTTTTATAGACAGTTATGCCCACCAACGCCTAGCTAAACGCTTCAACGCCAGTAGTAGTAAATGTCAAAGTCACTATAGTTCAGGTAAATTACAAGCGTCTAGTCCGTCATTCATAATCCAGCCGTCGTCCATTAGAGAATATCCGCGTCCATAATCCAAAGACCTATTCCATTTCCATATAACAGTTTTAGCACCAAATTCAAAAAGACAAAAGTATACATAAACATAGGCTTGTTTCCTGCAAGAGAGAAGCGGTCAACAGTTTTCAATGATGCCGGCAAGACATCATGATGTTCCAAAATATCAAATCCGTATCGTTGATCAGTATTCTTAATCCATATATTCGTTATAGAGTCGTCATCTAAAAATGATGTACCTCAGTCACGCTTTGATTGTGACTGTTCATATGAGTACCATGAGGATCTTGAAGTACATGGGCTCATGGGATCTTGAAGTACATCGGTCACGTGAACGAAAGTGACCCCGGGGATGTATTTCTCTGCGGTGATGCTGTAATGTCCGCCGGTGATGCGGACAGAAAGTAGTCCCGTGTCAACGAGACCCTTCGGCAATGTCCGGTCATCTCCGGGAATGTCCTGAGTGTTGAACCCATGGAATGTTCGAGAAAGTTCGTTGTGCTGTGTGTGTGTATGGTGTGGTGGGGACCCCCCCCCCACTCTCTGTATAATACCCCTACAAGTGGGTGAAATATTCAATAAACATAAAGTATATATGCTGTACCATGTTATTAATACGAGTCTATGATCAGTGCGATCCCATTATCGAGCTTTTCGTGTCCGGCGGGATCCGTGTTATTCAAAAATTTCATAACAAACAAAATGGCGACTCTTGCTTTGGGAAATCCCCGTGTGACAACGATCGCACTGCCATCTATGCACCTTGGACGCAAGGAACTCTGACTGTGAGACAATTCTGTTGCTCTAATTCATGGTTATCTCCCCTGATTCGAACTTTAATTTCTGTCCATGAATAGGGCATGAATTTCCCCTTCAGTTACTTCAATGTTCATTGATATCTCCGGGCATGTCCGGTGACGTCACGTCCGAGTCAAATGTCACGTCCCTTGATTAATAGGGATGCCCTTCAGTTAATTGACATCTCCGGGAAAGCATGTTGGGCGTAAGACTATTAGGGTGATTATTTTTTCCTGTGGATTTTAGTATGGATTGTGGGCACTTGTTTTCTCTGTCTCACGCTGTTCTGGGGTGGAATTCATTGTCAAGTTCACTTCGCTATTACTTTGTGGCTATTGCGTGCGGGATTAGCTGGTGCTTACGGTGAATGTGGGGGTTTTCTCTCATTTGATTGAAATGTGAGATGTAACATGTAACTGAATGCTTACAGTGAGAAAATTCTGTTTAAAAAAAATAAAATAGAAAAATTGCTTGTGGATGGGTAGGGTTAAAGAAACAGAATTTATTGTGCACAGCCATTGCTGTCAAGTTGGTTCACCGGTAAATATTGAGCTACACATTTTATTTCTCCTGCAACTTGGTTGGAATTTATTGTAGCTAGATTTGTGCTATTATAGATGAGCCTGGTTGATAGTATTTTGACGAATCAAGTAAGGTGGGTCGGTTTATTTCATGACAGCCACTTTGGAAGTGTGTATTGCGGTTTATTGAATATCTTCATTTGCATTTTTGTGGAGTCTTGCAATGCACACCATGACAGAACTGGTACCAGTAGAAGAATCGACAGCACATACTGAACAAGTTCAGGAGAATTTATTGATGAAGAATTCTCTTATTACTGGGGTAGATGTTTCCAGTTGTCTCGAGTACCCCGTTTTGGAATTGATTAAAAAGCATGTAGGGGAATTGTGGCCTGAGATGGACATTTTAGCGAGGGAAGTTAAGGAGCAGATGAACTCGCTAAATACAAGAGTGGAACAAAATTTGGATGACTGCGGAGATCGAGTTAATCAGATGGAGGGAGTTGTAGGCATGACGAAGGAGGAACTGGGTACTCACCGTACCCAATTGAGAGGGATGAATGCTTAGTTGGCTGAGCATGATTCACAATTGACTGGGTTTAATACTCAATTGGCTGAACATGGTTCCCTATTGACGGGGGTGAATTCCCAATTGACGGGGTCGGATACTAGATTAGGGGCAGGGGCAACCAAGTTGAGGGAACAACTTGGAATGATAATGACCATGATGCGCGGCCAGGAGACTAATGGTTAGAGGGGTGGGGGCTGAGGCTAGTTCAGTGCAGACCGGTGGCGGTACTGTTAGGCCGTCACCGGGTAACGTTGAACAGGAAAGTTTGTCTGTGATCAGTGTTGTGCAAACGTCGGGGTTGGGGGGTAGGGAATGCAATGCTGGTGAGGGTACCCAGCATGCACATTACATGGATACAGGGGTGGTGAAAGCTTGTGAGGGGTCAGGGCATCATCAGAGGGTGGAACACCTTCTGTGCCCATCTCTGACCCTTTCGTCCCTAAACATAGAGGAATTGAAGGAACTGGGCCAGCCTTGCCATTTGACGAAATGAAACAGTTTGCCACGTCGACGTTCCGTTTTCAAAATCTGCTCCACCGTGTAGTAGTCTTGCTGTGTTTTTACGACAGGCTGTAATTCCGTCTCGTAAAACGTCCCTAGCAACGGTTCCCCTTGAAAATCTTCCAGTTCATAGACTCGCTGCTGTCGGGGTAGGCGCCGTTTAATCAGGAAGTGCTCATCGCTCCAGTTGGGCAAGTAACTTTTCTCGAACTTGCCCTTGACTTTACTGATCCGTACAGGGTCCCCGACCTTGTACACCGCCTTTGTCGTTCGCTGCGATGGCCTGGGGTACAAGACACGCCGGACTTGGGCTTCATTGCGTTGGGTCACGGTAATGGGGGCTCTCTCTATACTCCGATGATAGGCTCGATTGTAACCACTCACAAGTTTCGGGAGAACATCGATGTACCGCCTTGTATTCTTATAGGTGAAATATTTATACATGCGGCCTTTGAATGTTCTGTTGAACCTTTCCACCACGGAAGCCTTGGTCTCGTTGTACGTATGGAAGAAAAACACCTTCTGGGCTTTCAGAAACTGTTGGAACGGTCTGTTGAGGAATTCCGTGCCTTCGTCGGTTTGCAAATACAAAGGTTTGCGCCCGGTCTTGAAGATGTCTTTGAACGCCGCTATGAGATTCGCCCCCGTTTTCGTCCGGATGGGTACCACCCACGCATACTTGGATAGGATATCGATGCACGTCAAGATATACCGATTCCATCGTTGTGTTTGGCAAAGGCGCTCATATCGACCAAATCCGCTTGCCGCTGGGCATCTATTCCTCCCACATGACCCGGTTCCGTAGAAAATGGCGACGGACAGATCGATGTAAGGTATAGGTGTCTTGTTTTCTTAACCAATCTCGGACTTGGGCACGTTGTATCCCCTGGGGTTTGGCCGCTCGATAGAGAGCCGACAATGCACTATAGGCCGCCGGACTGTCGGGACTGTAGTATAAGTTATCCAACACCTTCTCCCAGCGCTTCATGGTGACAAATGATGATGGACCCTGGCTCTATCGTTTATTTATAACGGGTATATCTTGGGCCGGAGTTTCTTTCTGATTTTCTTCGTTGGCTTCCACAGTGTCCATGGTAAATGACCAGTCCAACTCGTCTGATGACCGCTTGATAAGCACTTGATCCACATCTACCACGGCATCTTCCAATGCAGACCATAGATCAGGGTGAAGGGTAAAATGCACTGTACCCCCATCTAGCCGAGCCAATTGAGCAAAGAAAGGGCCGCGTCGGATGTACACATCATGACACAAGTGGATGAGGTCGCCGTCCAGTTCACCAGACAACACCCGTTTGAATTTGGTCCAGCCCTCTCGGGACAGACGAATGTGAGCCGGGCACGGTTGTGTAGGGTCCGCATCACAGATGTCTCCCACCGCCTCCATGATATCGACCTTATCCGCATACACGTGCAGGAAAACCTCGGGGGTCAAGCTGAGATACGCCAGTATTATATGCTCCGTCATGGTCAGTACGTGAATGGTACCAGATTTGACTGTCTCTCGTATTTATAGGGAGAGCCCCGTGAGATCAAAGGATCGGGTGGTCATGTCACTGGGCTGACTGAGTCTAGCCGGGTAATCAATGGCATCGTCGTCTGGTTCATGGCTAGACATTTGTTCATTGGGTTCTGCCGCCGCTTCTCTCAGGGCACGAGCCCACTCCAACTCGTCTGATGACCGCTCGTCCGATGTAAACAGCTGGTCCACGATGGGCACCACTTTCTCGAAGGCTGTCCACAGATCGGGGTCTAGGGTGAAGCCTCGCGTAGGGTCTTGGTAGCGGCCCAGGCGTGGGAAGAAGGGTCCACGTTGTACGTAGATGGCATTGTCTATGTGGATGAGGTGTCCGTCGAGCTCGCCGCTCAACACCCGTTTAAATTTGGTCCAGCCGTCACGATGTAGTGTAACCGTATTCGATACGGTCTCAGCTCGCGACCAGCAAACATCTCCACGGTCTTCCACGAGGGTGACTTTATCTTCATAGACATGTAACCCCACCCGGGGTGTAAGGGGAAGGATGGCTCGTATAACTGGTGACATGCTTGATCCAATGACGATCGTTGAATGACACACACTGTGTCTGACCCTCATATTTATAGTCAGGTGCCACTGTCAATACCACAGCGCCAGGGTCAATAGGGCACAGACTATTGTGAGGCCAACCAGCCGTCGCTGGTTCCGGCGTGAGCGCTCGTGGTCCATAGCCCGAGCATCAAGGATGGCTGTCATAGTCCAGTAGTGGTGAGTGATGGCACACCTCTCCATCGAGTGCACTCTGTCGAGGACCGCTTCTGTGAACTCGTTCAGGATCTGGCGTCGCCCCTCGTTGTCGTCGCTATCTGCAAACATGGACCGGACCACTGCTCGGTAACCCGTGAGTGAATTAACCACGGTGGCATGCTGTAAAATGCGAGTCGCATAGGGCTGGATCTCCGTCATGGCTCTGCAACCGTAGAAATGAAGGTGTGGGATCCAGAGGGACGTGTTTTATAGACCATGTCACACATGCGCGTCTAGACGTCGGGTGTTGTCCGTGATGCGTACTATTCTGATGGATTAGGCCAAAAAAAAGAGCAACAACAACACAGATTACAGATCAATCCTTTTATTATGCGTGAACATCATAGGAATGCATGTACTCACCTGTCTGTGGGGTTTTCCACAATGGCGTTCACCGTCGGGTCTTTACGGTCAACGTATCCGCCATTTTCGGACAACCCGCGCACTTCCGGAGAACGCGCGCGCGCTGCGGCCGGAGAACCGCGCTGGGGGGCCGGGGCGGACCGGGCCGGGAAAGTTGAAGGTAGTATTTGAGCATTCTGAAAAACCGGAAGTGACGTCACACACACTTGCGCAGACCCACCAAACCACGTGAACGCCATTGTGGGGAAAACCCCAGTACATGACACGGAGAGACACAGACAAGTCTTGACATGTCCAAAGGTCACGCCCCATTCACCCAAACCGGAAGTGACGTCACACACTTGCGCAGTCCCACCAAACCACGTGAATGTTAGTCCAGGTGGATGCTCCCCCACATAGGATTCACATGGATACCTCACTCGACACAATAGGCCCTGAGTGGCCCACATAGACCCCAACACGTCTATTTCCACACCCTTTGGCTACCGCGCATGCGCAGAATGACCCTATGTCTACCCCACATCCACGCCATCAGATGCTCCATTACATAGGCTTCACATGGATACCTCACACGACCAATTGGAACCGTGAATAGCCCATCTCTAACCCAAACACACCCACACACACACCCCCCAAAAATGCCTGCTTTCTATACTACGGCCAGTCTGCGCATGCGCAGACTATTGACAACGTACGAACCATTAGTGTAGTCAAGTGCTCCTGCATGAGAGCTTCACATTGATACCTCACTCGACCCCATCGGACCATTAGTGGCCCACCTAGATCCCAACACGTCCACCCCGTATGGACCCATACACCCATAGCCATGCAGTATAGGCCTATGGGCCTACCCAGGCCTCGGTGACTTTTTTCAAAAATTTCACCGTTTCGTGCCGGGACACTTCCTATCATGTTTGTCTTGACGAGACTAAGAAACCAAATCCAAACAACCATACCGCAAATGTATAGAAGTAGGTTTCCCAGTGGGACAAACATTGGTCCTATACCCCCAGTATGGGACTATATAGGTCTATATGGGTCTCGGTGACTTTTTTCAAAAATTTCACCGTTTCGCTCCGGGACACTTCCTATCGTGTTCTAAATGACGAGACTAAGAAAACAAATCCAAACAACCATACCGCAAAGGTATAGAAGTAGGTTTCCCAGTGGGACAAACATCCCCCATAACCCCTAGTATGGGACTATATGGGTCTCCCTGAACTTTTTTCAAAAATTTCACCGTTTCGTGCCGGGACACTTCCTATCATGTTTGTCTTGACGAGACTAAGAAAACAAATCCAAACAACCATACCGCAAATGTCGAGAAGTAGGTTTCCCAGGATGGTCCTATACCCCCCATACCCTATATAGGCATTTTCCCGTAATTTAGGATAAAGTCCGTGTTCCGTATTTTTTCAGGAAAAATTTTACATACACCCACCCTGGAACTAGGGGGAGATAACTCTATTGATAGGCAAGCCCCGTTAAGCCCGGCGACCTATATACCCCCCATACCCCATATAGCCATTTTCCCGGATTGTTCGATAAAGTCCGTGTTCCGGGGGGGTTTTTTCAGGAAAAATTTTACATGCACCCACCCACGACTGGATGCCCCTTCACATAGGCTTCACATTGATACCTCATACAACTCCATCGGCCCATTAGGGGCTCCCCTAGATCCCAAAACGTCTATTTCCATACCCTTTTCCCACAATTCACTGTCTGCGCATGCGCAGAATGGTAACAACGCTCGAGCAACTAGTCCAGTCAGATGCCCCATCACATAGGCTTCACATGGATACCTCATACGACTCCATCGGCCCATTAGGGGCTCCCCTAGATCCCAAAACGTCTATTTCCATACCCTTTCCCCACAATTCCCTGTCTGCGCATGCGCAGAATGGTGACAACGCCCGAGCCGCTAGTCCAGGCGGATGCCCCTTCACGAATGCTTCACATGGATGCCTCATATGACCCCATTGGACCATTAGTGGCTCCCCTAGCTCCAAAACGTCTATTTTCATACCCTTTGGCCACCGCGCATGCGCAGAATGCCGATATTTCACCCCACACCCAGCCCATCAGATGCCCCTTCACGAATGCTTCACTTTGATACCTCACTCGACCCAATCGGACCATGCAGCGTATTTCAAGGCTAGGGACTACTTTTTCTCCGCGGAAGCTTTCTTCCGCGACCGCATCACCGCCAGACATGACCGCATCACCGCGGAGGAATACATCTTTGACCTGGGTCACGTGATATGCAAATTTCTGAGGTCGAAGGTCATGTGACCTTGCCTTCCCAGCCGAGGTCAAAATACTCGCTTCTGATTGGCTGTCAAAGCAAAAATTGGAACTCTTCTGTGTTCGGAGGTAGCTTTTTTCCTCAATATGCAAATTTCTGAGGTCAAAGGTCAATGTTGCTCGAAATAGCCTTTCCCTACTACTTGTGTCCCCACTCAAACATAAGTACGAAAACTGAGCTAAAACCGAAACTAAGCCCAAATTCAAACGTCCGTCAACGCTGTTCTACGTGACTTTCGACTGTGAGCTATTATCTGGCGTCGTGGAGCGGAACTGATGGCGTCATCCTGTAGATCTTGCTGAGATCAGTTGAAACACAACAGATGGAGTCTTAACTCCTCTTAGCAGTCCTAAATCCCAACTCCTCTTGGAAGAAGAGATATCGTTCTTTATATTCCGCAAGCAAATATATAGTGCTCTCTTTAAAGACGTAGCTTTGTGAACAGAATTGAAAAAAAAAATTGCTTGTTAAACGTACCGTAATAATAAGGAGAGGAATACAAGCTTTTGGAAGTTTAGAAGTCTTACATGTCACGCAGTTCTGTTTACCCGAGAACGATCAGTGTACTGGAATAAAATCGCATATTCTCTCGATAACATTTCTTTGTTACAGGACTAAACATGTCCAAGCACAGTGGACCGGAACAATCTGGAGCGACTGCAGAAGCAGAAGATGCTAGCGGTTCAACGGAACCTAACCCAACAAAAGATATTTCCCTTCTCAAAAAGGTGAGACATTAAGCTTACTACTATTGTAGTCATATTGTACATTCTATTTTATAAGATTTCAGAATATCATGAAATTTTAAAATTCTGACGCTATTTTTGCTTGGAGTCAGACTGGGTTGACGATTTCGACCGATGATGTCTTTGTCCGCATGCACACTAGTAGTATAGAAAGTGTAGTCTGTTATGGGAGGCTATTGGGGTGTACGATTGGAGGGCTGGCATGCGCTGTGGGGTATTGTAGGTAGGGGATTATGGGTTCGCATGCACAAGTGGAAGCAGCGAGGGAGCGAAATCCCTGTCTCTGACCAACTTGATTTTAGATGAGCGGTAATAATGCGAAAAGGGCCTTTTAAGGATTTTAATTCATCCCCATACAGGCAGCAACAAAATATACCGTTTCAAAGGTTATTGCCTGTACTTCTTGATGAGCCCTGTTGTGGTGGCTTGGTATGCTTGGTGCTGTAGCAGTAAATATCATTGCTTTCATGCATTTGATTTGATTCTTCCTCCATTTGCGTCTGAAACATGTAGAAATAGAATTTGTGGATTGCGTGACTTTATATGAAATCCATCCGTATATATTCTTATGATACATGTTGTGAAATATCGACTTTTTAGCCATCATGTTTTTACGTAAAGATCGACTTTTCAATCGCCACGCTTATGTCAATTTTATTGTAGTAATTTGTGCATACAGACTAGAAGTCGTATTTCAAATGTCACAGTACATATATATATATTATGTTGTGTTCTAATTTCCTAAGCTATTGCCGATATTCCATTCATGACCTTAAAATTCAGGTGGTGTAAAACATCTATGTACACAGTTATTTGTGGTAAATAGTTATATAACTTCAGACTATATGGTTTTGAATTGCACTGGATTTGTACTTTGTGAATCCCGAGTCTGATGTGCATGGAGAGAGTTAACCAATGTCATTGGCATAACTGTACTGAGAATGTGATGGGTCAGCATGTATCTAATGCTGTTATATGAAATATGGAAAAGGTCTTTTGATTATGGACGCGGATAGTCTTTATTATTATACCTCATGTAAATTCGTAATGTTTTCATTGGGTGACAGCCTGTCGCGTGTCATTCTACAAATCGTGATGTTCAGTGATGATGCAGTCATATCTTGCCTTGCCGTTGAATAATTGTCATGTACCACGGCAAAGTGTTGAACATGACAAAATGTTCCACGGCGACATCTGCTGGTCCCGCCAGGAGTAGCCTCCCATTTGTTTTTGTTGATATCTCAGGGCCAGCGTACCCATGGTGACAGACCGATTCAGGTCGTCTGCCAGTGCGGATGCTCTGTTGCATCAAAACTGTTTCGACTATGGATGTCGCTGGCAAACGGGAGCGTTTCAAAATTACGACCGATACAGAACTACTGTACGTACTAAAAATAAAACATTCGGTATAATAAAACATCTATTGCATGTTACAGAATGGCACATCTCGATTTGTCAGCTCTCGACAAGTGGTGTACAACTCGCGCTGCGCTCTCGCGCGCTCGTTGTAAATCACTTGTCGAGAGCTGACAAATCGTGATGTTCCACTCTATAATATGTAATAATTGTATAATGGACGACGGCTGAATTATAAATGACGGGCCAGACGCTTGTAATTTGATGTAAACACATTAACACAGGACAGTATAAAAGTGACTGTTTGGAGAAATTTTTAAGCAGACGTTTTGTTCATTATAGTATCCTATCGCCGCCGATAGAGCCCACAATTTTCGTGAAATATTGTAGCTGGCTCGAAATGCATATATGGTAAAAACTATATGTTCGGACATTCGAGCTGTGTGTTTCTCCATTAAAAAGTTCAGAGAAAACCACTGGTCGGACCGGACTCTTCTGAGGGTCCATGTTATTTCATCCGGTAATGTCGACGGCCCCATACAAGCCCACTTTCCGCGATATCACCGCGCTCATGACATTGGCGAGCTTGGCTGCAGATTTGAAAATTTTCCAGATACAACGAGAACATCAGTGAACGACAGGTTCTGAGAGTTTCCACGCATTTCGCCCGATTGCATTACATTGACAAGTCTACATTCTTCTTTGGAGCTATACCGGTTGTGGTAGCCTCGCATCCCTTCATCCCTTCAATGGTGACCTGGCATATTTCCTGTCGACGACCTGCTGGTAGGTTCTTCATCTTCTTCTTGCAATTTTGCCTGTGTGGAATTCTACACTGATGTCCACGGCTACACAGAAACTATCCAAGTATGTCAAATTGTCGTCTCAATGGTGTGTGTGTTTTGAGCCTTGAACAGATAACAAAACATTTCGTCATGCCACACCTGAATTGTTCAACCTAACATTCTAGAAGGGACAGTGAGATGAGAATATCTACGCCACTGAGATGTGGTCGGCCCAGAAAAACGTTCCTTAATCTAGCAGTGACGTGTTTTCTGGATTCCCGTGCTTCGCCTGTTCGTTGGTGACGTGGCAGCGTGTGCCGGAAACCTCCAGATCGAGTACATTCTGCAGATACAGTGTCTACATGTACAGTTTGATTTGTTTCGCTTAACAGAGCCTAATGGCTAGTGATTGAACATAACTGTGTTGTGATATATGCCCTGCATGGAGTACTTCTCCGAACTTTCTGCCTGACGTTGTGACTCTCACATTACTTGGCAATAGTGCGTGTGATGAAACGGTTTGCAGTTTACAAAAATGGGTAATGCCCTAAAGAACTCTGAGACGTCGTATTCCCATATATTTCTTGGAACATTTCTGACTGAATTCTCAGACAGGTTGGTAACATGTAATGAACAATCATCTCGTGTGTGCCATGGTAACGCCTTATATGAACTGTTGGAAACGTTCGTATATTGTGGGCGTTTTGTTTCGTTTATTATAGATAATGCTGCATGCCTAATCAAGTTGATAATTCAGCGATAAATCCAGTAGATTGCATGAACTTTGTGACGGATAAATTTAATGATTTGATAATTAGTAAATATAGCCTTTGAACTTTGGATAAGAACATTGGGATGTGATTTCACAGTGATTGTTTTTTCATTAGAACTTTTATCGAGATCGATTTCCTTAATAGCTAATGTAGCTGGTAAGCTGAACGCTTAACGCATTTGAGCTAAATGAAACTAAGGTTATCGCGTATAGAGTGATAGGTCCTTGAGACACTCTGAGTACGTACTAGTTTTATTTTATAATATAATGCTTGGTAGGCCATGAGAGCCTGGTTGATATAGGCTGCCTAGCCATTAAAATCCCCGGTTAGGCTGCAGGTGCCTGGTTATTTTTGTTTTCATTGTTTATGGTATCATCCTGAATCTATCATTATTGTTTGGATCTTCAGATAACGAATTGATTCATGTAATCATGTTACAAATTGTTTTGTTTTTCATGTGTTTTGGCAAATTGTTTTGTTTTTGTTCGCCTTCGCAGCTGAGGTACTCGAAATTTTCAAGCCATTGTTTTGGTCATACTTGATTTGTGCACACTCGCGGTGTGACCTAGCATGTTGTATAGGGTATTTTGAGTATTTGTGTTGCAGAAATTTTGATGAATGTGGAATTACAACACTACGCTATGGACATGGACTATGATAATTGGATAATGATTTAAGATATTCGACTGATATTGCGGATAATGAACTAAGCTAGGAATACAGACTATGTTAGGAACTTTGGATATCATTTTAATAAATTATACCTATTGTAGCTTTTGATATAGCTGATGGGATTGCGTTTACGCGTAACGTAGTCTCATCTGAGGATAAAGTTCTGATGTATTGGTTACTGCTGAAGTCATGATCTTTGCGGTTACTAGCACCATTTCTTTGCCCTCCGATAATTTTCTTGTCGTTTTGTTTGAGTTTCTTGATCTCTCTGTGAAAGTATCATTCAAATTTGGTCAGTGGAGATATATGAAATATGAAATTTAGCCACAATACTCTTACATAAAAATCGACTTTTCAATCACCACGCTTATGCCAATTTTATTGTAGTAATTTGTGCATGCACAAATTCGAAGTCGTATTTTAATGTCACAGTACATATATATATTGTGTTGTATCCTAATTTTGACAATACAAGCGTCTAGTCCGTCATTCATAATTCAGCCGTCGTCCATTAAAGAATATCCGCGTCCATAATCCAAATACCTATTCCATATCCACATAACAGTATTAGCACCAAATTCAAAAAAGACAATCATAGTATACATAAACATAGGCTAGTTTCCTGCAAGAGAGAAGCGGTCAACAGTTTTCAATGATGCCGACAAGACATCATGATGTTCCAAAAATATAAAATCCGTATCGCTGATCAGTATTCTTAATCCATAATAATCGTTCTAAAGTCACTATTGTCGATATTTCATTTCATGACCTTAAAAGTCATGCAGGTAGTGTAAACATCTATGAAACAGTTACATAATTTCAGACTATGTGGTTTTAAATTGCATGATTGTGTAATTGCACTGGATTTATACTTTATGAATCCCGAGCCTGATGTGAATGTTTTAGTTTGGAGACAGTATACTAATTTTATTGCCATAACTGTACTGGAATTTGATGGGTCAGCATGGACCTTTAATGTAAATACATTCATCCAGGACAGTATGAAAGTGAGTGTTTGGAGATTTCAATTTAGATTTTATTGCATCATAGTCTCCTATTACGTGAAATGAGGTAGCTGGTTCGAAATGCATATATAGTAAAAACTATATCTTCGGAAATTCGAATTGTGTTGTTTAAGTCCAGAGAAAACCACTGGCCAGATCGGATGTCTTCTTAGGGTTTATGTAATTTCATCCGGGAATGTCTAATTTCCGTCAGCACCAGCAAAATTACAATGTGTTACATTTGACATGTTGGGCATTATTTCATCGTGAGTATTGTCGTTTTTGGGGATCGTTTGATATGTGCTCCACCCCTCTATTTGTATGATACATATGGTGTATTTGACATTGTGGAGATCGCTTGATGTCGTAGTGAATATCGCCATTCTTGAGGATTGTATGATTTTGTCCCAATCATCCCTATATTGTGTATATGACATATTGAATGTGCAATACCGCATTGTACATGTATATAAATGAAGAAATATTAATACCTGCAGATTGTAAACAGTTGCGTTGAATACTGCAGGTCTCACTAAGTAAGATGATGGGGTAATCTGTGCGATATGACGGAAACTGTTGAATCTTGGACAGCGATACTATTGAGACGGACTTAAGGGCGGAAAAAGATCGAGCAGCAGATCGCCAGGCTCAATTGAATGACTTCAGGGACCAGCCTGATATGGTCCATTTAGTTTATGTGCCGAAAGTTAGGGTGATTATAAATCTGTCAGGGACGCCTACAGATTGATACCGACCCGAAGGTTGAAGAGGGGTAGATCCACAGAAGGAGCAGCTTAATTTCATAACAAACCACTTAGGCCTAGTATACCTGGACGATATAACTGTCTACTCGAGAACCTTGCCTGAGAATCTAGAGTTTGCGTTCCAGAGACTAAGAGGACAAGGGCTAACACTCAAAGCCACCAAATGTTACTTCTTCCAGAAAGAAGTAATATTTTTAGGTCATGTGATATCGGCAAAGCAAATGTCCACCGATCTCGTTAAAGTTGCACCAGTGAAAGATTGGCCAACACTGACAACCGTACAGGCACTCATGTCATTTCTTGGGCTGGCTATTTACTACCGGCAGTTTGTTAAATGATTTGCTAAACTGCAAAAACTCCAGATTGGTGAACGTGTGAGGTACCGCAACCACCTAGTCAGGGTTAGATGCAAGCTAGACAAATGGAGACCGGAGATCTTCAAGACCGGAGATCTTATCGTGCACCATCCTGTATTCAGGGTGACCGCAGTAACGAATAAATTGCAAATACACAGAGTGAAATTGCAAATACACAGAGTGTTTGTAAAGTGGGAACAATGAGATTCTAGAGCTAAGCAAATTACGAGAAATGGACCTTCGCTTAAAGCTGAATTGCTATTTTGTGTGTTTTACAGATAGTCCAGGACCCTGTTCACGGAACTATCGAACTGGACCCTCTATTGGTGAAAATAATCGACACACCTCAATTTCAGCGACTCCGCCGAATAAAACAGCTGGGTGGAGTGGAATATGTGTACCCAGGGGGAACTGGTACCCGATTTGCCCACTCTATTGGGTAAGGCACTTCATCACGCACAAAGGTGCAACAATTCAAAGGGCATCATCGGTTATAGGAGTCCACTGATCCCTTTGCAGAGATTCGTCAGATGTCGGAAATATCCCTCCTGGCTTATGTAGTTAAGACACTTGTCTCAGACGAGCACCCCATCCCCCCGACAGGACTAAAGTCTGTCCATTTTAATGAGTCGTCTACTTTGGAGCTTGTCAAAAATTCATAGTTAACTCTGCATGAATTTTCTTTTTTGTAGCGCGTAGAACAAACCGAACTCTACAAAATGAGAACCATTTCTCCGTTATATTGATAATATATCACGCTTGAAATAACTTTATAAGTCTCTCCATATAAAACAGTTGTTTCATGCACCGGGTCTCAGTTTCATAGGGAGACGTCATAATACATTCATGCGCACTGGCACAAGGTCACTGATGTCGTACACTTCAGATCAGCTTAAACTTCCAATTAGTGAACAGTGTTTACGCGCCGTTAGCGCGCCAACGTGCTGGCCTAATCACCAAGACTTATTACACCCCCCATGATGTGACCGTTGCCGCCACGTGCCGGTAGAATATAGTCCGGTCAAACCACTGAACCATTGTGAGCATGTCGGCGGTAAACAAAGGCTCCCCGTTGGCAGATTGCGCGCTGACAGCCTTCGCCGCTTAACACCGAATTGTTTTCAAAGAGTTCCCCTCTAGCGGTGTACGGCAAGAACACAATCTATTCTACAGTTTAAATTACTGGCTAAGTAATTAAACAAATATATAGAATATTTGACTTCAATAAGAATGCTGTAAATGATTATCTATTATTTTTTGTTTGCGCTCCAAGGAAACTCTGCCGTCTTCCACTCTGCCATTTCATTTCTTTTCAAATGAGACACAGACGCGCATTTTGTTGGACGAAAGCGGGATATCGCTTTACCCCGTCCGAGAGAGAATGCACTGTTATGTTTATATTCTCCACTTGTTTACGCCAAACTTAACGAGATTATTAATCTTTACAGTTGTTTTCTTGCTGACAAGATAACATCCGTTATACTGTTCGACAGGAAGTATACATTAACACATTTGAAATGTTGGTTTTGATGTCGGGGATGCACCATGTATTCTACAGTTTAAATTACTGGCTAAGTAATTAAAAAAATATATAGAATATTTGACTTCAATAAGAATGCTGTAAATGATTATCTATTATTTTTTGTTTGCGCTCCAAGGAAACTCGGCCGTCTTGTGAACATTCGGTTGAGACTACGAATAATCTTCATTACCAACAGTTTCCCCAAAGATAAATATATTATCAGAATTCATAAAACGTTGGTGTGTGCAAATTGCGAAGGCCGCCTCCTCTTTCAGAACGGTCAGTAAAACGGTTGAACGTAACATTTCAAATGAATACAGCTTCGTATAAATTCAGACACGCGGGCGAATCGAGGTCATAATCGGGGCAACATGCAGTGCTCGGTCAGACTAGTTGTCTCTTTGAATTGGCTTGTCTTGTTACAACCGCCTAAACAAAATATACACAGAAACTCAAAAGATCAATTAGCCCCTTACAGAGAATGACAAATACTCCAATTGTATATGCTCTTTATTCGTTACCGCCCGACTGTTAAAGGTTGCACACGAAACTTCCGATGAGAAAATAAGAATTAACATTTATGGCCCACGCATTCATCGTTCCAGCTAAATAACAAAAAAGAAACAATAACAGAGATTTCTACATAAACAATAAGTTAATGCCATTTCATTTCTTTTCAAATGAGACACAGACGCGCATTTTGTTGGACGAAAGCGGGATATCGCTTTACCCCGTCCTAGAGAGAATGCACTGTTATGTTTATATTCTCCACTTGTTTACGCCAAACTTAACGAGATTATTAATCTTTACAGTGTTGTTTTCTTGCTGACAATATAACATCCGGTATACTGTTCGACAGGAAGTATACATTAACACATTTGAAATGTTGGTTTTGATGTCGGGGATGGAGGGAGGGACTTCAGCTATAAATAATGTGGGTCCACTGTTCGTTTTACCATTCTCTTTTATACACTGCATAATCCGGTAGTAAAATCCCGGGCATTTACTCTTGAATGGTCAAAATCAACACAATTTGCAAGAATTTTGAATATATAAAAATGAATGACTTGAACTTGCGCATCTGTATGAGAAGCGGCCGTAAGATGAAACTTCCAATAAACAAATACCTATTCTTTAATACCAGAAAGCTATTCCGTGAGACGCGCAAGTCTGGGTCAACTTTGAAAGCAGGTGTCCGACGAAGCACAAATTACAATCCATTTTGCAAGCAGTGTTTATGATTAAAATAAATCTTAAATCTATTTCCTTTTAAAAATTCGTGCCGATTAATGCCACGTGGACTCCCAACTGATTTTCTTGAGCTCTGTCGCGTGAATGATCGCTCGCTAACAAAGCAGCTCGCTTCCAGCCATTGTCTGACCGTGCTGATAGCGCGCGGCCTGTGTTCAGTCATGTCGACGGACTACATTCAACAGAGTTAGAACAATGGCCAGCCGATAATCATGGGCATTGGCGCGCTATACCTTTGTGTTGGCGCACGTCGTTTGCGCGCCATTGGTGCGCTAACATTAACCTTTCAGCTGATCGGAAGTGTATGCAGTAATAAAAGACGGCCCGTGGGAGTGTCGCTTATATCCCATGTCCGGTGAAATTGCCGAATAATAATACGCACACACCTCTATAATCTTACACGGCATTGTTGCCCTTTGTGCTAGTAAACACGAATACATTATGACATCTCCCTGTGTTATTAAGCCCGGGTACATGAAACAACTGCACTGGAGTTTTATATGGAGAGAATTATTTCAAGCGTGATACATTATCGATATCACGAAGTAATGGTGGTCATTTTGTAGAGTTCAGTTTGTACTGCCAGATGCAAAAGAGAAAATTAATGCCGAGTTAACTACTGATTTTTGACAAGCTTCAAAGTTGAAAGTAGAAAGTTGGAAGTCGGAAATGCCCCTCCCCGGCTTTCGTACTATCTCGATATTATCGTATTCTTTCTAGATTTCAAGTCAAATATCCTCCATTGATTTCCGTATATCTATCGTGTATAGATTTTGTGTGCCGCAAAAACGTTACGAGAAGGGAAAGTCACATGTTGACCTTTGAAATTTGATGATTGGGTTGACCTTGGACCATGGGTGTTAGTCTATCCAGGATAGTGTGGTGCATGCTAGCGTGTTCATGCGAACGGAGGTCACGTCATAAGACAATAGTACGGTATATAAACCGCCTACAGAGGTGGGATTTGAAGGGTTGTGGCGGTGGCTTTGAGTGGGAGGGAGAGTAAATGAGGTGATAGAGGGGGGCTCACGGTTGACCTGTGACCTTTAGTGATGGGATGAACTTGGACCCTCAGTTTAGGTGCACGCAGAAAAGTGTGGAACATACAAGGTACGTGCTTAGAAGTGACATCCTTAGTAGTATATAAACCGCATTCGGTGTGGGTTGTGGACGGTGAGGTTGAGGGAAGGGGGGAGTGATGCGTAGGTGAATGTGAGGTGTTTTGACCTTTGACCTTGGAGCGACTTTGGTGTGAGTGAAGTGTTTTATATACAGGTTACCTGACGTCATCAGTAGGATATAAACCGCAGATACGTTCGTCTCTGGTGTGGGTTGTGGTGGTGGGCAGCAATATACTATCAATAAGGTGACGCCATCGTGCGCATGCGCATTCGGGGATTAGTATAGAAAAGACAGTCGGCGTAACCGCACGATGACGTGAGACGCACACGAACCACCTGCTCAGGGCGTGGATCATAGTGACGTAATCAGTGCACAGGCGCATTGGTCTTGACGCAGTTTCGCGGATTATACCATTGAGGACATTAATTCCTCTCATGTCAGTATTTACTACACTCTGCTGTACAGACATACACCCAAGGCCAAATCCCAAACTGCAAGGTCAGATGTCAACAGGTGAACTCCCGCTCAAGCCACACATTCACGCCACACGAAATCTAAGACATTTCACTCTTATATACATGTACTACTAGATACGATGTTATATTTCCAGGGTTTCTCACATGGCAGGTCAGTATATCGAACAATTACAGAAGAAGCAGCCTAACCTGAGGATCAATGAAGTGGACATACTCAATGTTAAAGTTGCCGGTCTCTGTCATGACCTGGGTATGTAGATTGGGTTATGTCCCATTGACGGCAAAATTGTGTCTAGTTCAGCTTAACCTTGGACTAGATCCCGTGCATTTTAGATATCCTTGGCGTTCAGTTACAATCGAAGCATGGTTAGGATACATGTACACCAAAGAGGACGACATGGAAACTCATCCAAACGAAACTTACCGTTAATACGTATTTCACAATAGGAATTATATTTGGTCAGCACCGGACTACTTATCTCTTTTTTTAGTTCATTTTAAAAGTTGTTGATACTTATTGTGTCCTGCGAATAAATATGACAAGGAATCAAACGCAACATTTTAAGGTGATGAAAAAGATGCCGGAGTACTGACAAGAAGTAAAGTGACCCCACAGGCCAATAATCTGACTGCATATCTAAACACATCGAAGAACCAAAAATAATCCCAGCTTTTATTGTAGCTGTTCATGTAGACATCTTGAATGACATGCCCCACGGCCCCTAGAACCGGCTTGAACGGTTTTTAGATACACATATCCAAGAGCATTGATGTGATAGCCCTATCAAGTTCTTCAATAGCAGCGTTCGGCTGCCTAGCTCAATGAATTTCCGATCTTACGCGTATGTTCTGCCAAGCAAAATGTAATGAGCGAAAATCTTGAATTTTCGCGGATTGCAGTATTATAATAAGAGAAATTCTCCGATTTTCGCGCCATTATCAATGTTGGTCCGTCGCCACGTGGGCAATGGCGTCGTTTCCCTTCTACGGCAAAATTTTCTGACCTTGAGCCATCCCTATACACTAATTAATAATAATGTAATGTTTAAAATTTCATTCAATTTACGAAACGACTGTCGTGTAAATCAACATAAATCGGGTACCAGTCTACATGAGTTGATTTTAGCTGGATATGTATTTAATGACCACGCTACTTTCAGTCCATGATATGTTGTGTTTAAATTTTGAATGGAACTTAGAAGTAGTGTAGTATATTAACACAAGACTCTAGATTTATTTCTTGTTTCACACGACGTTTCGCCATGGTCCAATGCCAAGATAACATGGCTTCGTTCGTTCCTACTATACCATGAATCCTCTTACTGAACTTACATGTACGACATAATTATCTCGTCCCACGACATAATTATCTCGTCCCACGAGATAATTATCTCGTCCCACGACATAATTATCTCGTCCCACGACATAATTGACTAATGACAACAGATTTTACAACTACGTTGTTTACCAATGAAAGCGCACGTAATGACATGTACTTCTGTTGCAGCGAGTCTGGAAATTTTAGGCAATCTGCAGATGGCCTAGGCAATAAAAAAAACAACCTCAAACTACAAGGAAAACTTCATTGATCATTTCAAAGTTTTCTTGGGATTGGATGAATGGAATCTTAATTTTGATGTCCCTGGTTCACTAAAAGTCTGCAAACCTTCGGGCGAAATATAGTTGTTTAACGAAGAGAGTGTTTCAATGTGTTTTTATTTTTTTATTTTTTATTTTTCGTCTGGAGTTGAAGGATCTGTGTATGGAGCGGACGCAGACTTCATAATAAAGCCGATGTCATATTGTAATACAATTCTGCTGACATAGATTTCACACAAGACTGACTAGAGAACACCAAAGAAGTTAAGTTTATCCATTCCCTCAAACAGTCAACATTTTCTTAAGCGGATACAAGTACACATCTGAACAGGTGTCTCGATCTCCGCCACAGTAGTAGTGTCTACGGATTTCAGGTACCGTTTTCCAGGGAGGTAACTCGTGGTTCCCCTTTTTCCGCCAGGGTGCGCCACCAGTCCCGTATGACGTCACTTCCGGTCTGGGTGAATGGAGCGTGACCTGTGAACATGATAGGATAAGTACTGATCTCTCTGTGGGGGTTTTCCACAATGTCGTTCACCTCCGTGTGTCTTCGGGCACCTCCGTGTATCTTCGGTCACCTCCGTGACATCTTCCGTGATCTCCGTGACAGCTTCGGATTTATACAATATACAGGCCTGTATGGGGTATTGGGATGGTCATTTTTGAACACGATAGGACATGTACTGACCTGTCTGTGGGGTTTTTCCCGCCAGAATTTCGCTGTCGTCTGCTTGAGGTTGTCACGTGCCGAGCACCTGTCTCCCCGAATTGCAACAATGTTGCACGTTCGCTACAATGTTGCGGTGAACACCTGGCCTGGTGTCTGCGTGAGTGAGTTCACGTGCCGAACACCTGGCTCCCCGAATTGCAACAATGTTGCACGTTCGCTACAATGTTGCGGCGACCATGAAGACCTGGTCTGGCGTCTGCGTGAGTGAGCTCACGTGCCGAACACCTGGCTCCCCGAGATCAAAGCATGTCCAGACTTGTTCTGGGTAGTACAGTTCTGCCATGCAGAGAACGGGTACGGGCATTACTGATGGTGAACTCGATGGGCCCTGTTTCGTTGATGCTGGAGAGCGGGAGATGCTCCACCCATAATCCTTGTTCGGCACTGGTCTGTGTGGGCGGGACGGTCCACAAATCAAATTCACTGTTGATGGAGGGGCAGGACTCTGCGTGGATCAAGGACATGTTTAAGAAAAGATATCCTAGGTCTTCGATGTGCGTCGTCGCTGAGTCGGTCGTCGACTGGTGCGCGGTCTCTGTGGTGCAGGTCTTTTATTCCCTACGGTGCGTTGTGCTTTGGCGACCAAGACGCCTCCCGCTTCTTTGGCCCGCCGTTTCAAGGCTTCTTTGGGTGCCGTACCCCCAAGACATCACCGGCCACTTGCAGTCCACTGCGTACCGCTTGTTTGCCGATCGCTTTCACCCCACTTGTCACCAAAGGCAGGAACGTTTTGACGATGCTCCCGAGTATGTTCCCCAGCCCATGTCCTCGTTGCATGCGTGCACCACTAAAGACGGAAAGGCCACCCCCGGCCTGTTGGGCATAATAGTCCATATAGCTGCGTGCATCGCACTCGTAAGGGACCTTCATTATACAAAATGGGGAGCACGTGCTTGTCGAAAATGAAGTGTCAGCACCACTTTTCCTCGTTCGAATGCCACCGGTCGTCCCGCGTCATCTCTTATATCCACCGTGATAGTGTTGATGTCGGTTTGTCGTACGGGTAGGTAGAGCATGTGAGTGAAACTGTGGGTGACTTGATCTCCATACGTCTTTTTAATGGGCACCACCCGTAACAGAGGTGTGTTGATATCGCCCACGATGTGGTTGTCCACTACGTCCGAGTAGACGTAGAGTCCGTACATACCCGACTTCATCTCCATCGGGGTCTGGCCATGGTCCTCGGATGGACCCGTGTAGGTCGCGTGAGCGAGACCCAGCATTTGCTGTAGGATAGGACTCAGTACGACACTCACGTTGGCGGTGAGGAGGATCTGTGCCTTGCCGTTGTGTGCGTTGTAATCGAAGTCCACGTGATTCTTGAAGGGAAAGGATTTAATGGGTTTTGAAACATTCGTGACCTCCCGTAGAGCCTTATAATGCAACAGTCTTCTCAGCCCCTGCATGAACTCCTTGGGGGTATCGTATTGACCTTCGGGGAGGGAGAGTCGGGTGTTTTTGCCTTCGTAGGTCACCTCGTACCACACTTCATTGGCTCGCACGTTGTACCACGAGTAAGGGTATTGGATATCCACGAGGCCACATTCCCATCGTCCAGGTAAATGCAACGGTTGCGGTATCTGGGTGACGTTCTTGGCCAAGGTGTTGTCAGGAAACACATCCAGCGAACTGTTACTGGGTAGGGTGAGGTAAAACATGGCGACTGAGCTGTCCTGCTGCTGCTGTTGGTTTTGATAGGTGTTCCAGGCCTTGGGCGGTTGTGTCCGGCGTCGTGTTCGTCGCGGTGACTTGCTACGTGTCACGGCTCTGGAGATGCGGGGTGTCCTGATCGAGGATGGTTTTTTAAAGGTCTGAAAAGGTGCCCGTTGTGGTGGTGGTGTTTTAGGGGGTGACTCCGGTTCCCATTCGGCTTCCCAAGAAGGTAGTGGGTCAGTCGGCGATTGCTGAGTCCGCTGTATAAAGGCCCAGCGGTGGGGGTTCCCCACCAACTCCTGTGGTACATGCATGTCTTTCAAGCCTTGGGCGAAGACCTCCCATCCTCGAGGATCCGTGTGCGACCTGCGTTGACGCATCAGGTCATTCACTAAATCCGTCATGTGGGTCCCGGGGACCACCTGATTCTGTACCAGGAGTTCGCCTTTATCATTCCAAGTCATGTTAGGATTGTGTTCCATCCGTTGTGATAGCAGGCCAGCTTGTTTCTTGAACGATGCAGGTACACTGTTCAGCACTTCGTCTTCGACCCACTGTGGGGCTGTGGGTGGTACCCCTGGTAATGGCAGCTGTTGGAGCAGTGCTGAGGTAGGCAGTGTGTCACGTGGCGGTGGTGGTGGTGGTGGTGGTGGTGCTGGGGTAGAGAGGGTTTTGTATTGGTCCATGAACGTCATGTACCGTTGAAGCGTCTCATTGTACCGTTGTACTTTCTCACTGTCGCTCAACCCCGGTCACTGTAAGATCTGTTGCATCCCTCCATCGAGGGTGTTTATAGTCTTCACCGTAGGTGGGACAGGGTAGGGCGATTGGAGGTTTTGAAGGAAGCGTGGTTCGACGAGGACCATTTTTTTCGTGTGGTTCGATGTCGGCCGAAGAGTGCACCCAATACTGGACCCAACACGGAAGCGGCCATCGGTGCTAAGATGGCCCCGAGAAAGCCGCCTTTCTGTAACACCTTTTTCTTTTGTGTTTGAGGGACCCGCTTCTGAACTAGGGTTCGGAGACCTGTCTTATGCTTGGCCAACTTGGTCTTCTGAGCCGGAGTCAGTGGTACGTTGCCTTTTAACAGGTTGTACCCAATCTCGCACAGACAGCGTACAAGGTCAGGGTCCGCACCGCGTACAATGGTTCGGACCAACTCGGGTGGGGCCGTCTTCAATACACGGAGCGTCGGAGCGTGCTTCCGTACTCGCGCAGACATCATGTACAACTAATGCTAGAACCCACAACTCTGCTCTTTTTATCTACTTCAGAGAACAGAGACAAAGTCAACCATGCTGTGGTATTAATTCTTTTTATTATCCCCATCATCAAACACACACACACCCCAGCTGGAGGCGCCACTGTGGATGTGTTTACATTATTTTTGCATGTACACGTGGTGGGTCTCTCCGGGAAAGATGCCGGTCCCTAGTCGAGGGGTTGTGGCATCTTTAAAGGCTTACAACGCAAACGGTGTGCGGCCGGGATACATCTGTCTCGCCAGGTGCAGCAGTTGAGTGGTATCTCTCGGGTTTTTGAAGACCATCAGGTAGTGGGCATTTAAGCTGATGTTCCGATGTTCTTTGTTTTTACTGAACAGATTCTGCACAATGTAGATGATGCTGAGCCGTCGATGATGACTGCCTTTGGTAAAGGGTTGGGTGACCCGCGCATCCGTCTCCGCCATGAGATCATCCAGAACCACCAAGGTGTCGGGTTCCAAATCGGCCAGGTTGGGTAGGCCTTCCACGAACGTGATGTGGGGCATTGCTGCATACGCTGCCTGCCATTCTTCGTAACACCACACGACTCGGGCAATGGGTGGGGTGATCATGCTGTCGGCGTGTTGAAGGAGCTTCTTGGCGAAGTGCGTTTTGCCAGAGCCCGTCGGTCCTGCGATGACGCAAGTGAAGGGATGCTGCCACCGAGGGTCCATGGTTCGAGCTGTATGCTCTGTCGTGGTAACCCGCTCTTGTAAATTTGGTACGAGTGAACTGGAGTGGTGGTGGTGGGTACAACGTCGGTCGTCGTTGTCTGTTCACTGCGAGTGATGATGGCGGTGGGTACAACGTCGGTCGTCGTTGTCTGTTCAGTGTGAGGGATGAAATCCGGTGGGTTTTCAGACGTAGTGGGTGTACTTGGTGTAGGTGTGGAGCTTGGTGTGGAGCTCGATGGGGCTTGTACACGGGGTGTGGTGGTGACTGGGCTCGATACGGGGTTAACTGGTGCTATCTGTAGACCGGTTTCACTGATGGCTGGTGTTCTCAGTTGGCTAAGTAACGTGCTGACATAGGCTACGTCGTAAAACACACCTCCGTACAACACACTCAGCAGGGTTAGCAGTATCACCACAAAGCCCACTTGCGCTTTGCGCGTTTTGGGAGACGCTGTGTTCAGAGGCAGCTGCTGTTTGTCCATAGCACTGTGGTCGGACGTGGAATGAAGGATGGCGGCAGTGGTGTCTGGCATTATAGTCGTTTCACCTGGTTGGTAGCGACACAGGAATTGAAGGAACTGGGCCAGCCTTGCCCTTTGACGAAATGAAACAGTTTGCCACGTCGACGTTCCGTTTTCAAAATCTGCTCCACCGTGTAGTAGTCTTGCTGTGTTTTTACGACAGGCTGTAATTCCGTCTCGTAAAACGTCCCTAGCAACGGTTCCCTCTTGAAGATCTTCCAGTTCATAGACTCGCTGCTGTCGGGGTAGGCGCCGTTTAATCAGGAAGTGCTCATCGCTCCAGTTGGGCAAGTAACTTTTCTCAAATTGACCTTTGACTTTACTGATCCGTACTGGGTCCCCGACCTTATACACCGCCTTCGTCGTTCGCTGCGATTGCCTGGGGTACAAGACACGCCGGACTTGGGCTTCATTGCGTTGGGTCACGGTAATGGGGGCTCTCTCTATACTCCGGTGATAGGCTCGATTGTAACCACTCACAAGTTTTCGGGAGAACATCGATGTACCGCCTTGTATTCTTATAGGTGAAATATTTACACATGCGGCCTTTGAATGTCCTGTTGAACCTTTCCACCACGGAAGCCTTGGTCTCGTTGTACGTATGGAAGAAAAACACCTTCTGGGCTTTCAGAAACTGTTGGAACGGTCTGTTGAGGAATTCCGTGCCTTCGTCGGTTTGCAAATACAAAGGTTTGCGCCCGGTCTTGAAGATGTCTTTGAACGCCGCTATGAGATTCGCCCCCGTTTTCGTCCGGATGGGTACCACCACGCATACTTCGACAGGATATCGATGCACGTCAAGATATACCGATTCCCATCGTTGTGTTTGGCAAAGGCGCTCATATCGACCAAATTCGCTTGCCATTGGGCATCTAGTCCTCCCACGATGACCCGGTTCCGTAGAAAATGGCGACGGGCAGATCGATGTAAGGTATAGGTGTCTTGTTTTCTTAACCAATCTCGGACTTGGGCACGTTGTATCCCCTGGGGTTTGGCCGCTCGATAGAGAGCCGACAATGCACTATAGGCCGCCGGACTGTCGGGACTGTAGTATAAGTTATCCAACACCTTCTCCCAGCGCTTCATGGTGACAAATGATGATGAACCCTGGCTCTATCGTTTATTTATAACGGGTATATCTTGGGCCGGTGTTTCTTTCTGATTTTCTTTGTTGGCTTCCACAGTGTTCATGGTAAATGACCAGTCCAACTCGTCTGATGACCGCTTGATAAGCACTTGATCCACATCTACCACGGCATCTTCCAATGCAGACCATAGATCAGGGTGAAGGGTAAAATGCACTGTACCCCCATCTAGCTGAGCCAATTGAGCAAAGAAAGGGCCGCGTCGGATGTACACATCGTGACACAAGTGGATGAGGTCGCCGTCCAGTTCACCAGACAACACCCGTTTGAATTTGGTCCAGCCCTCCCGGGACAGACGAATGTGGGCCGGGCACGGTTGTGTAGGGTCCGCATCACAGATGTCTCCCACCTCCTCCATGATATCGACCGTATCTGCATAAACGTGCAGGAAAACCTCGGGGGTCAAGCTGAAATACGCCAGTATTATATGCTCCGTCATGGTCAGTACGTGAATGGTACCAGATTTGACTGTCTCTCGTATTTATAGGGAGAACCCCGTGAGATCAAAGGATCGGGTGGTCAAAGTCTAGCCGGGTAATCAATGGCATCGTCGTCTGGTTCATTGCTAGACATTTGTTCATTGGGTTCTGCCGCCGCTTCTCTCAGGGCACGAGCCCACTCCAACTCGTCTGATGACCGCTCGTCCGGTGTAAACAGCTGGTCCACGATAGGCACCACTTTCTCGAAGGCTGTCCACAGATCGGGGTCTAGGGTGAAGCCTCGCGTAGGGTCTCGGTAGCGGCCCAGGGGTGGGGAGAAGGGCCCACGGTGTACGTAGATGGCATTGTCTATGTGGATGAGGTGTCCGTCGAGCTCGCCGCTCAACACCCGTTTAAATTTGGTCCAGCCGTCACGGTGTAGCGTAACCGTATTCAATACGGTCTCAGCGCGCGACCAGCAAACATCTCCACGGTCTTCCACGAGGATGACTTTATCTTCATATACGTGTAACGCCACCCGGGGTGTAAGGGGAAGGATGGCTCGTAGAACTGGTGACATGGTTGACCCAATGACGATCGTTGAATGACGCACACTGTGTCTGACCCTCGTATTTATAGTCAGGTCCCACTGTCAATGCCACAGCGCCAGGGTCAATAGGGCACAGACCATGACTAGGCCAACCAGCCATCGCTGATTCCGGCGTGAGCGCTCGTGGTCCATAGCCCGAGCATCAAGGATGGCTGTCATAGTCCAGTAGTGGTGAGTGTTGGCACACCTCTCCATCGAGTGCACTTTGTCGAGGACCGCTTCTGTGAACTCGTTCAGGATCTGGCGTCGCCCCTCGTTGCCGTCGCCATCTGAAAACATGGACCGAACCACTGCTCGGTAACCCGTGAGCGAATTAACCACGGTCACATGCTGTAAAATGCGAGTCGCATAGGGACGGGTGTCCGTCATGGCTCTGAAACCGTAGGAATCCAGAGAGACGTGTTTTATAGACCATGTCACACATGCGCGCCTAGACGTAGCTCTACGGGTGTAGTCCGTGATACGTACTATTCTGATGGGTTAGTCCAAAAAAGAGAGCAACAACAACAACAAAGATAACAGCGCCGGAGGATCCCCTGGAAAATCTTCTCCACGTCTCATGGTATAGCTCCGGTGAGGCAGGCTCAGGCTGGTGAGGCAGGCTCAGGCTAGTCAGGTCAGGCAGGCCAATGAATGCAGCATTGCCCTAAACATTTCCACTTTTATACACCTACATGGAAGTACCCGGATGTATGTGCGGACGTAGGCGAAAGCATCCCAGTACCCGGATGTAGGCGCAGACGTGAGCGAAATTCTAGTACCCGTCCATTGTTTTTTTTATCGATCGCTCATTGGCTCTTTTTCTCGACCGCTGATTGGTCCAAATGGAACTGCCCGTCCTTCCCAGGTTAATTTACAATCCCCTTTTTGGGTTCAAGCTCTGTATATCGATGCCGCAACATTGTTGCCGAACCTTGCCGAAAGGGAGACCTTAGACCTTTTGACCTGGATGTATCCGCGCACTGCCGGTGATGACGAGCGCGCGCGCGCGCTGCGGCCGGAGTAACCCGCGCGCTGCGGCCGGGGCGGGCCGAGCCGGGCCGGGAAAAAACCTCACAGACAGGTCAGTACATGCATTCCTATCATGTTCCCAGGTCACACCCCATTCACACAGACACTCATGCATACCCGGATGCAGGCGCAGACGTCAGCGAAATTCTGGCGGGAAAACCCCCACAGACAGGTCGGTACATGTCCTATCATGTTCCCAGGTCGCGCCCCATTCATCCCAACCGGAAGTGACGTTATACCCCTAATTTTACATGCACCCACCCATGACTGGATGCCCCTTCACGAATGCTTCACTTTGATACCTCACTCGACTCCATCGGACCATTCGGGGCCCACCTAGACCGCTAAAACGTCTATTCCCATACCCGTTTCCCACAATTCCCTGTCTGCGCATGCGCAGAATGTGGACAACAGCCGAGACTCTACTCCAGGCGGTTGCGTCCCTGACCTAGGCTTCACATGGATACCTCACTCGACTCCATCGACCCAAAAGTAGCTCGCCTAGGCCCCAGAACGTCTATTTCCATACACTTTCTCTACTGCATATGCGCAGAATGACGTCAGTTCCACGTCACACCCAGCCCGTTGGAGACTCCCTCGCGTATGCTTTACATTGATACCTCACTCGATCCAATCGGCCCACTAGTGGCCAACCTAAACCCCAACACGTCTATTTCTATACTACGGCCAGACTGCGCATGCGCAGACTATTGACAACGAACGACACACTAGCGCAGGCGGATGCTCCCTCACGACAGCTTCAAAATAAGACCTCATACGACACCATAGGATCATCAGGGGCTCAGCTAAACCCTAAAACGTCTATTCCCACACCCTTTTCACAGAATTCCCTGTCTGTTCATGCGCAGAATGTAGACAACGGCCGAGACACTAGTCCAATCGGATGCCCCCTCCCATAGGCTTCACATGGATACCTCACTCAACTCCATCGGCTCATTAGTGGCTCACCTAGATCCCAAAATGTCTATTTTCATACCCTTTGTCTATTGCGCATGCGCAGAATGACGATATTCCAACCCCATATCCACCCAGTGGGATGCCCCCTCACATAGGCTTCACATTGATACCTCACTCGACCCCATCGGACCATTAGTGGCCCACCTAGACCCCAAAACGTCTATTTCCATGCCCTTTGTCTACCGCGCATGCGCAGAATGACAATATTTCAACCCCACACCCAGCCCATCAGATGCACCTTCACAAATGCTTCACATTGATACCTCATACGACTCTATCGACCCACTAGTGGCCCACCTAGACCCCAAAATGTGTATTTCCATACACTTTGTCCATAGATTTAATATGCATTCCTAGTACCCGTTCTCTGCATGGGAGCTCACCGCTCAACACCTGTTTAAATTTGGTCCAGCCGTCACGGTGTAGCGTAACCGTATTCGATACGGTCTCTGCGCGCGACCAGCAAACATCTCCACGGTCTTCCCCGAGGGTGACTTTATCTTCATAGACGTGTAACCCCACCCAGGGTGTAAGGGGAAGGATGGCTGGTAGGACAGGTGACATGCTTGACCCAATGACGAACGGTGAATGACACACACTCTGACTGTCTTTCGTATTTATGGTGAGGTCCCACTGTCAATGCCACAGCGCCAGGGTCAATAGTTCAAAGACTATTGTGAGGCCAACAAGCCGTCGCTGGTTCCGGCGTGAGCGCTCGTGGTCCATAGCCCGAGCATCAAGGATGGCTGTCATAGTCCAGTAGTGGTGAGTGATGGCACACCTCTCCATCGAGTGCACTCTGTCGAGGACCGCTTCTGTGAACTCGTTCAGGATCTGGCGTCGCCCCTCGTTGTCGTCGCCATCTGCAAACATGGACTGAACCACTGCTCGGTAACCCGTGAGTGAATTAACCACGGTGACATGCTGTAAAATGCGAGTCACATAGGGCTGGATCTCCGTCATGGCTCTCAAACCGTAGGAATGGAGGTGTGGGATCCAGCGGGACGTGTTTTATAGACCATGTCACACATGCGCGCCTATACGTAGCTCTACGGGTGTAGTCCGTGATACGTACTATTCTGATTGGTTAATGCAAAAAGTGAGCAACAACAACAAAGATTACAGCGCCGGAGGCGCTCCTGTATCCCCTGGAAAATCTTCTCCACGTGTCATGGTATAGCTCCGGTGCCCTAAAAATTCCCACCTTTATACACCTACATAGAAATACCCGGATGTAGGCGCGGACGTAGACGAAAGCCTTCTAATACCCGGATGTAGTCGCAGACGTGAGCGAAATTCTAGCACCCGTGCATTGGTTCTTTTATCGATAGCTCATTGGCTCTTTTTCTCGACCGCTGATTGGTCCAAAAGGAACTGCCCATCCTTCCCAGATTAATTTACAATCCCCTTTTTGGAATCAAGCTCTGTATATCGATGCCGCAACATTGTTGCCGAACCTTGCCGAAACGGAGACCTTCGACCTGGATGTGACCTTTGACCTTTTGACCCGACATTCATCCGCGCACTTCCGGTGATGCCGCGCACTTTCGGATAACCCGCGCGCGGCCGGGCCGGGCCGGAAAAACCCCGGAGGTTGAACATCCGGACCCTACGTCTGAGGGGAAGATTGGAACTCTTCTGTGTTCGAAGGTAGTTTTAGTGAAACCCGAAAGTGACGTCTGTGCGCAGAACCCACACCACCACCCAACCACAACCATGGATCCATAGTGGTGGGTCAAACACACCCCCACGCATCCCCCAACATGCCTGCTTTCTATACTACGACCAGACTGCGGATGCGCAGACCCTTGAACACGGACGAACCCTGAATCCAGGCGGATGCTGCTTCACGAGAGCTTCAACATAAGACCTCATACGACTCCATCGGACCCATAGTGACCCATGTCGGCGCCAAAATGTCTATTTCCATACACTTTCTCTACTGCGCATGCGCAGAATGACGTCAGTTCCACGTCACACCCAGCCCGTTGGATACCTAAACCTAAACCCTAACACGTCTATTTCCACACCCTTTTCCCAGAATTCCCTGTCTGCGCATGCGCAGAATGTGGACAACGGCCGAGACCCTAGTCCAATCGGATGCCCCCTCACATAGGCTTCACATTGATACCTCACTCAACTCCATCGGTTCATTGGGGGCTCACCCACATCCCAAAACGTCTATTTTCATACCCTTTCTCTATTGCGCATGCGCAAAATGACGATATTCCGACCCCACATCCCCCCAGTGGGATGCCCCCTCACATAGGCTTCACATTGATACCTCACTCGACCCCATCGGTCCATTAGGGACCCACCTAGACCCCAAAACGTCTATTTCCATACCCCGTCGGATGCGCCTTCACGAATGCTTTACATTGATACCTCATACGACTCCATCGACCCACTAGTGGCTCCCCTAGAACCCAAAACGTCTATTTCCATACCCTTGGTCTACAGCGCATGCGCAGAATGACCATATTCCAACCCCACACCCAGCCCATCAGATGCCCCCTCACATAGGCTTCACAGTGATACCTCACTCGACCCCATCGGTCCATTAGTGGCTCCCCTAGAACCCAAAACGTCGATTTCCATACGCTTGGTCTACCGCGCATGCGCAGAATGACCATATTCCAACCCCACACCCAGCCCATCGGATGCCCCCTCACATAGGCTTCACAGTGATACCTCAGTAGTATACAAAGAGTCTTTCGAACGATTAGCGCCTCACTGCGCATGCGCAGAACTTAAAATTGAGGTGGTGCGCATGCGTGATGAGGCGAAATGGGGCGTGGCCTGTGTGGATGTGAGTGGGTGGGTTCAAAATGGCGGCACCTTATTTTACACACACAACACCATAAGCCGCCATTTTGAACCCACCCACTCACATACCAGGTCAATCAGTGCACGGGTGAGTGGGTGGGTTCAAAATGGCGGCACCTTATTTTACACACACAACACCATAAGCCGCCATTTTGAACCCACCCACTCACCCGTGCACTGATTGACCTGGTATGTGAGTGGGTGGGTTCAAAATGGCGGCTTATGGTGTTGTGTGTGTAAAATAAGGTGCCGCCATTTTGAACCCACCCACTCCCCCGTGCACTGATTTACCTGGTATGTGAGTGGGTGGGTTTAAAATGGCGGCCTATTTTATTTTTTCCAGACCCCTGAAAGTCCGCCATTTTGAACCCACCCACTCATCCTGTGCACTGATTGATCTGGTATGTGAGTGGGTGGGTTCAAAATGTCGGCTTATGGTGTTGTGTGTGTAAAATAAGGTGCCGCCATTTTGAACCCACCCACTCACCCGTGCACTGATTGACCTGGTATGTGAGTGGGTGGGTTCAAAATGTCGGCTTATGGTGTTGTGTGTGTAAAATAAGGTGCCGCCATTTTGAACCCACCCACTCACCCTGTGCACTGATTGACCTGGTATGTGAGTGGGTGGGTTCAAAATGGCGGCACCTTATTTTACACACATTTGAACCCACCCACTCACCCCGTGCACTGATTGACCTGGTATGTGAGTGGGTGGGTTCAAAATGGCGGCACCTTATTTTACACACACAACACCATAAGCCGCCATTTTGAACCCACCCACTCAGAACTTTGTTTGGGTGTGAAAGTGTGTCTGTGCGCATGCGTGAGTTTGATGTGAGTGGGTGGGTTCAAAATGGCGGCACTTTTTATTTTCCCCCGACCCCTGAAAGTCCGCCATTTTGAACCCACCCACTCACCCCGTGCACTGATTGACCTGGTATGTGAGTGGGTGGGTTCAAAATGGCGGCTTATGGTGTTGTGTGTGTAAAATAAGGTGCCGCCATTTTGAACCCACCCACTCACCGGTGTCAGTCAGTGTGTGGGTGGGTTCAAAATGGCGGTTGTCCCCCCCCTTTTGAAAATAAAAGGAGTCCATTTTTAGGGAAAGGGGTGTATTCAATCTGACTTACCTGACCTGACCTGTCTCCCTGCCTGCCTGCCTGCATCCCTGCCTTGCTTGCCTATCCGCTTGTATGAGACGAAAAGCATGAGACGTGGAGAAGATTTTCCCTTGGACTCAGCAGCACCTCCGGTTGAAGTCTTGCCTGAAGATGCGCGTGTCAGGGCCATTTATGAACGACACTGGGCTACCATACGCCATTGTTTTCACCGTGATCGTCGTCTTTTGGACTTGTATAATTTTCGTTTGGAGGACCTCACGTATCTTCCTACTTACGCCGAGAACATTTTTACAGATCAGGTCACTGCCTTCAAATTGAATGTGAGATTTGGGTATATCTTACGGCACAAAAAGACGGACCAGCTGCGGTATTTCTATCCCAGTAATAATTCGTATGTGTTTGACCACCCATTCACCATCACGGATGCGATTTCTCTCGAGCCACTCATCGACCAACGCACCAGACACTGGAAATAACACCAAATTTCCCATCAGATTCACACCAAAAACGCGATCATTTATATTGTACATGTATGAGGAATATCCTTGCAGCAAATTTGTACGAATACTAAGACAACATACCTCCGTTTTTCTGGTGAAACCTGCACAAAAAATTTGTGAACACGTTATGCCTCAAACCACGCGTTCTCCATCCGACAAATGTGTACGTGTCGTTGCTCATGGCAACGCAACAGCTGTTCGCTTAAGGGGTCGACTCCACTTACCGGCCTACGGCCAAATGCCCTGCATAGACAAATCTATATTATAATTACTCCTAACAATGAATATGACTAAAAATGAATGACATTTAATAGTACAATTCCTACCCGTCACATATGTAAATATTTAATGCCATTTCGGCTGTCTGTGACTTTGCAATATTGTCGATGAAGCTGATCACCCAGTTGGTATAATGAGTGGATTTCAATATCGGAACAGTGGACCTCGACATATAGAGGACGTGGTTCGGAAAGGAATCCTATCAATCTACTATTTAATTATTTATAGTTTGTTGTCGATGTTGATGATCTAATTGGTTCAATATCCTGTAGATTCCAATGTTATTCATACGTTATGACTTTTGTCTAATCCTTCATTCAATATTAAGCCGTCGTCTTTTAAAGAATTTTCTCGTCCATAATCCAAAGACAGCATTAGCACCAAACAATTTTAAGCTGTGGTGCCCATTTGGTCAAACATGGTGTTGGAAGAAAACGCTGTAAATGGTTAGCCAGAGGAAAGATAACATGATCTTCTAGTGCAAAACTGGCAAGGTTACCCTTGGATCAGACTAAAGATTTGACGCCAGCATTTCATCACCTTTGTACCAGATAACTTTAGAAATTTATATGTTGTAAATATGTACAGTAAATAAAAGCGCATGTGGTTCTTTAATAACGCACGTAATCTTAAGTCAACCGTAAAGTGATCGTAAACCCTCAAGTAAAGTTTCCATCAAATGAAAGACTCTTGCGAACAGTGTCGGAAAATATTTATTGTAATTTTTTACGATTTTATTACACAGAGTAAACTGCAAATAAAGCCTGGTATTCTATGGTGGCGTGTGAGGTGTCATTTTGTAGCTCTCGGGGTGTACAATCCGAATTGAGGCATGTCCGAAGCATCTGTGACGTCATCGATGACGTCATCAGTAGGAGTATTAGCGAAAGTGAGCCTTTTGGGGCAGTGCAGGAAGGTATTTGGTGTAGAGATGGACCATCCGCGTTGCGAATGCGTCGTGTGGGGTGTCATGTTGTAGCTCTCGGAGTATAGACCCCGATTTCAGGGATATTTACATCGAAAGTGGACATTTTCGGGTAGTACATGAAGGTATTTGGGATCGAGATGGGCTATTCACGGTTCGAATGCGTCCTGGAAGGTGTCATCTTGTAGTTCTCGGGGTGTACATTCCGATTTGGGGGATGTTCGCGTCATCTGTGACGTCATCGGTGACGTCATCGGTACGAGTAGTAGCGAAAGTGGACATTTTCGGGCAGTACATGAAGGTATTTGGGATCGAGATGGGCTATTCACGGTTCGAATGCGTCCTGGAAGGTGTCATCTTGTAGTTCTCGGGGTGTACATTCCGATTTGAGGGATGTTCGCGTCATCTGTGACGTCATCGGTGACGTCATCGGTACGAGTAGTAGCGAAAGTGGACATTTTCGGGCAGTACATGAAGGTATTTGGGGTCGAGATGGGCTATTCACGGTTCGAATGCGTCCTGGAAGGTGTCATCTTGTAGTTCTCGGGGTGTACATTCCGATTTGAGGGATGTCCGCGTCATCTGTGACGTCATTGATGACGTCATCGGTACGAGTAGTAGCGAAAGTGGACATTTTGTGGGTGCGTGGGGTGAGTTTGGTGTAGAGATGGACCATCCTTAGTCCGAATGCGTCGTGTGAGGTGTCATTTTGTAGCTCTCGGGGTGTACAATCCGAATTGAGGCATGTCCGAAGCATCTGTGACGTCATCGATGACGTCATCAGTAGGAGTATTAGCGAAAGTGAGCCTTTTGGGGCAGTGCAGGAAGGTATTTGGTGTAGAGATGGACCATCCGCGTTGCGAATGCGTCGTGTGGGGTGTCATGTTGTAGCTCTCGGAGTATAGACCCCGATTTCAGGGATATTTACAGCATCTGTGACGTCATTGGTGACGTCATTAGTACAAGTTGTAGCGAAAGTGGGCATTTTTTAGCAGTGAAGGATGTTATTTGGCCTTTTGGGGCAGTGCAGGAAGGTATTTGGTGTAGAGATGGACCATCCGCGTTGCGAATGCGTCATGGGATGTGTCATGTTGTAGCTCTCGGAGTATACACCCCGATTTCAGGGATATTTACAGCATCTGTGACGTCATTGGTGACGTCATTAGTACAAGTTGTAGCGAAAGTGGGCATTTTTAGCAGTGAAGGATGTTATTTGGCCTTTTGGGGCAGTGCAGGAAGGTATTTGGTGTAGAGATGGACCATCCGCGTTGCGAATGCGTCATGGGATGTGTCATGTTGTAGCTCTCGGAGTATACACCCCGATTTCAGGGATATTTACAGCATCTGTGACGTCTTCGATGACGTCATTAGTACAAGTTGTAGCGAAAGTGGGCCTTTTGGGGCAGTGCAGGAAGGTATTTGGTGTAGAGATGGACCATCCCCGGTCCAAATGGACCGTGTGAGGTGTCATCTTGTAGCAACGCCCACCAACACCATTCTTAATGCTTCAACGCCCTGGTGAAATAGCTCAGAAGCTCTGATATTCCATGGAATTGTCACTAATTCTTCGAAATGCAGTGATGCCCGTCAACGCCCGTCGTTGCACCTTAACACTCTAACATAACGCCATGATATAGACCAGAGAGAGAACAACAACAACAACAAGGATGACACATGAGAGAACAACAACAACAAGAAGTTTTTTTCATATAGTTTATTTTCCCCAATGTTACATCACACCCACGCTGGGGGAGCCGCGTTGGGTATATTTACAATTCAAGAAGATTCTTATCCAATCAGAGGCCACCATTTGCATGTTTCATATTCGTTCCTGTCCGTTAGATGTATTCTTGTCCAATCAGAAGTCTCCATTTCAGAAAGTGCCATCTGAACCGTTTATTCTAATCATCGTCGGACAGGCCGGGATACCGTTGAGGCAACATATCCTCAGATAGTTGTTTGCGCATTCTGAGTATCTATCAGTGCATGGGTGAATACTTTCATCCGATGGAGGTGGTGGTCAGTTTAACCACGAAGAACGCAACATTGGTCATTATCTCCACTATCCACTTGGTGTTACAATTCAAGAAGACTTGTCCAATAAGAGGCCACCATTTGCATCTGTCATATTCGTTCCTGTCCGTTAGATGTATTCTTGTCCAATCAGAAGTCTTCATTTCAGAAAGTTCCATCTTCGGCCATGTCCGCTCTGAACCGTTTATTCTAATCACCGTCGGTCAGGCCAGGATACCGTTGAGGCAACATATCCTCAGATAGTTGTTTGCGCATTCTGAGAATCTATCAGTGCATGGGTGAATACTTTCATCCGATGGGTTGGTCGGTCAGCTTGGTCACGAAGAACGTAACATTGGTTACCCTCTCCACTTTCCACTTGGTGTTGGGGCGTTGTTGTTGGGCCCATTCCAAGGGGTCCACGTTGGCCAGGTTCTCCAGCATCGTCTCTAGCGACGCCCGGTTAATGATGGTAAACGGTTGGTCAAATACCCGGATGTTACTGCTCGGGTAAAAGTACCGGACTTGATCTGTCTCCTTATGCTGCAGCACATAACCAAACGCCAGATTTAATTTGAAGGACGTTGCTTGGTCATTGAAGATGGCTTCCACGTAGCTGCCTAGACGGGCGAGGTCGGTCAGTCGAAAATTGTAGATATCTTGAATAGGGTGATGACGGTAGAAACAGTGCCGTATCATGGACCAATGGCGCCGATAGATGTCACTCACTGGATGGGCGCCCTGTAAGAGATCGCTAGGAACATTTATGGGCTCGTCCAGAAAATGTTCGATGTTATCAGGCGTATGACTCGAAACCGTAACAGTGGGGTCCGGTTGGATATCCAGGCCCTCCTGGACCGTAGGTATAGGCAGGCTCTTCGTCATTGCATCACCAGTGGCGTTCGTCTCTCCGGGTTCATCTTCACTGGGTCTGACCTTCCGCGGCTCCTCTTTAGTGGAAAGTTGTCGCCCAAACCGTAGAGACAGGGCATGCATCAAACGTTGGTGCTGTCTAAACCGACTGGGTCGTTTGAAGAGTCGACCACAATCATTACATAGTACCGTCGCACCC
>JAVTVY010016548.1:0-67783 GCA_036873755.1 Hanleya hanleyi | reverse complement strand
AAAATCAGCATCATACAACTGGAAAATAAATAAATCACATTTAACTAAGTGGCAAACAATTTATCAGTCAATCTGTCTCATATAGCCACGAAAATAATCCGTCATATACCCACGAAACTAAGTCGTAGGGGTTGAAGAGAACCTACAAGAACCGATCCTCCAGTCCAGCCCGGCTCTTCTTAAACATCATATAATTCTGGTTTCATATTAGTAAAATTATATGAGTAAATAGTAAGGGTAAATAATACCTAAAAATATCCCAAACGTTCCGTGATGTTCCAAGTGGCTGGGCGTTTTTTAACTATTCCTATTCCACTGTGTACTAAAATTCACTATAAGTACTGCATTGAACTGAGCAAAGCTATCAATGAACAAATTTATGCCGCCATTTTGGATTCGCATTCATTGAACGAACTCCCAGTTTTATGCGAGCTGAACATTTTGGAGCACATTTTCAACAGTGACGTGTTCGAGGTAGTTGCACTCCTATCTAATGAAGATAATACTTACAAATATGTGTGACTATAGTGGGCTAAATCGACACGATTTCGCAAAGTTTGAAACAAGCCTTCTCGAAGAAAATCAAACCGCCCTCCATTTTCTCCCACGTGATCCTTGTGAGCATGCGCATTGACTAGTATCATTTATAATCTGGTTCCCGAACACTATGGCATAGGGTAACAAGCACCTCCATAATCAGGGCACCAGGCTAACCAGTTATGACTCGTTTTTATCTCATATAGGGGCCTACTATTGATGAGATTTAAATAGAATTTCTATATTTTCAAGCGTCACTAAGTTGATTGGGTCAAACAATATCTCTGAGCAGATTATATTAATCAAATTTCGCAGAAGTGTATGTTATCATAGCACCGTATTTTCCCGCATGTATGTTGATTCAACAAAGTTTCGAGCTTGTTCTGTTCTGTCGGCAAAAGTTGAATGAAATACCGAGAGCAACAGAAAATACTCAATCGAGTCACATTTTTAGCATAGTTGAACTAAGTTTCGATCAGCTTTTCCGACAGTATAAAAATATATTCTCCGTTATAAATTGTCTGTAAGATGTAACATTTTCTTCAGCCTCTAAATACATACATATTTACATGCATCTCCCTGCTCCGACCTGGGTTCACAGGGGCAATTATATTGTACAAATATGAAAAAAATGGCATATTTACCTGGAAGGTTACGTTGTTAATGCCAATTAGATCAGCTAAGGTAGCATTCTGTGAAATATGACCTTGAAGGTCCGACAGGCTGGGAGTTGCAAAAGGTAAAGCGATTTTCTTTCGGTTCTCCCCGATCAACAGCGGGCAAGTCGCCATCTCGCAGAAAGTCCACTTTGATGGACAGAACAGCACCGAACGAGCGACGTGGAAAAAAACCCGGCTGTACGTAATTTATCCTAATATATGTTTGTTTGGAAGTAATATCGCGTGTGCATATATTGGAAATGGTGGACAGCATGATTGATTGAAATTGTAGTTTAAGAGCCGCTTCCCATACGGATTTCGCGGCCCATCAACTCAATATTTTATTTAAACTTCACGGTACATGTTGTTAATTTAAGATCTTTTGCAGTACTAAATATTAAAATAAATAACAGCATGAGAAGCGGAGCCATGCTTATTTACAAATTAATGAACAATAGAAGCGATGCATATATTGTTAGGCATTGAGAGAATACACTAAAAAACTAATTGAGCAATAGAATCATCACCGATATGTACAATTTAACCAAAGCTTGGCGTTAGCGTCAAAGGGATATGAGACAAAGGCAGGCCGCGGATTATGATTTTGGTGTGTCAAAAGGGGTCGGAGAGGATGGTAACCATTGCTTTATCAAGTAATAATTTGTGACGATAATCGCGCAATTGTTAATGGATAACATGCACAACAAGCTGTCATGATTATCACTTCGAACCGTTAAGTCTCTTTCACACCTTCCTGTCTCAGTGGATCAATCAAAGCCCATAATTTTACAATTTCCGTTTTATTCACTGCTAATTGTGCAAATCCCCCATTGGAATGAAGTTCAAAATCACTTTATCTGATAGCTGAGCAATTATCAGCACTGTAGATATCGATCTGATAACTTCTTACATTGGTCGACAAACAACGTGCTTTTGTCGACTCTGCATGATACATAACATTCACTATACAATGTTGATATTCAAAACCTCAGAACGTCCCCCCCCCCACCACTATGTAGTGTTGGGCCCAACCTTGAGCGAAAACACTTGAGCGACTGTTCAATATTCACTCCCTCGTGAAACTGACGGGGGGATTGACTCTTATGGTCTGCAGCTCGTTTTTTTGTAATATTTCCTTCAGAATTTTTGCACAAATGTTGGAGAGACTGGTCAAATTGTTAGATCCATTGATTTAGTTTTGTGTAAAAAGTTGGGGTGCTTGAAAATGTTGATGGTTTACCGAAAGCATGACAAGGAAATACATTTCTGCAACATAGAAATTAAGTTCCAAATGTGTATGGAAAATTAAGTATTTACACCTTTTTAACACCTTCCAATAAATTTACACCTTTACGGGTGTAAAAGCAGGGTTGGAATCAATCTTCATACATTTGCACCTTTTCTACACCTTATTTACACCTCCTAAGGGTGTAAACATGAACCCAGGAGGTGTAAACGTTTGATTTACACCTTTTTTACACCTTTTTTACACCTTCTGAGGTTAGAGTGTAGGTATACAGTGGCAGAGTAAATGGTTGAGGGTTTCTTTATCTTGATGTGCCGTCCAGTTTGAAGTATCAAGTTAATAGTGTAGTATTTGACCTGATACTTGAAGATTCACCGTCATCATACGGGATATCTTTCGTTAACATTGATCTGTATAGTAACTCTCTATATCAAGATTATTTTTCCTGTGGTCGATAAAAGAATCGAGTCGTTTCCTTGAACCCGATGATTCGCGTGTTCCCAGTGTTGACAATTTGTGCTGTAATCGTTTAGATTTGAACGACATTGACACACAACTGATGAAAATTTGGACCAATCTCTCGTTGGAGAAATGTTAGCTCATTTCAATCGGATTACTTCAGTGAAGAGTCTTTCCATACCTCTATTCAATGGAATGAGTTATCTGATTCCAGTTCTGTTTCGTTTTTTTCAGCATTTTAATGATACAAGTGTTAAAAATATATTTTCTGAAATAATTGGGTATATTTCCAATTCAGTTCCAATTAAAATCCGGTTGTCTGTTATTGGTATCTGTGAAAGTTAGATGCCAGTACTCGCTCATTTCTTTGGCATTCCAGGTTATTGACCTTCTATATCGTCCAAAAACAAGAGGAAATCTAGTGATCTGATCGTATACGTTTTATGTCCCCCCCCCCTTCCTCTTGCAGTTAAACATCGACAAGTCATCGAACAATAAACCATGGATAATCTCTGGTACCGGTATATTATTAAAGACCAATGAAAAAAATGGAATGTTTGGGCGACATTTATCTACTAGACGTCCTAATACAACTCATAGATACAAGCAAAACCGAAATAAATTAAACGATACCCTATGAGTGGCCAAGAAAATGTACCGTGAACAGAAATTCAATAATTACAATCATGATATAAAAAAAAACTAACGACCTGATGAATCGCAATGAGGCCACGATCTTACATAGAACATGTAGTATTAATCGTAACGATACTACGATATTGCCCATTACCTAACATCATCTCCCACAAATTAAATGACTGCTTCAGCACAGTTGCATCCAAACTGGTTTCTCAAATTCCAAATCCTATCGTTTACATCATAGAGTATCTCACTGATGATTACTAACTTTTCGTCTTAAACGTTGCACACCCGAAGAAGCAAGAGAAATGATGCCCAATCTTGAAACAGTGCCGCGGGTATTGATAGCTTTCGCATGTCCTTAATAAACCAATCGCGTGTTTTTTCTCTCTTCCCCTATGCCACATCATAAATATTTCCATCGAATCCGGAAAAGCCCCAGATGTCATGAATATCGCCAAGGTTACACCCATTTACAAAACTGGAAAAAATATTGTAGGTAATTATCGCTTTATATCTCCATTACCATGCTTTCGCAAAATTATTGAGATATTTAATAGTACGGTAGTTATAAATATACAAATGTTTTGGAAGACAATAATATCTTATGCTCCAATTTGTTTTTCGGGCTAATCACTCCACTCCCCTATCTGCTTTATCCTTTATGATCAGTATATCGTATATCGATACCAATTATATGTAAATTTAACATGTATGCGGACTGTCTGAGGATACTTTTTTTCTTTTTTTTTGTAGTGTTCTTGTCGCTTATATTCTCATCATTGTTCATTAGCCTCCATAAAATTAATAGTATGTATTATTTCTACTGTAGGAAATTATTTATTCCCGCCGATTGTTTTACTCTTTGCTGTACCTTTCATGTAAATTGGTGAATCAAAAACACGGAAACTGAAACTGAAACTGAAGCGCGTATTTTACTGTATGTGCTGTATGCTCATCTTGTGTGTTGCATCCTCTCATTTCACCGATACACCAGTACTGCATATTTACTGTTAAACCAAGAATTGTTTCAGTCATTTTTATATCGTCATATTACTTTAGTGCAAGAAATGTACCCCATGAAATCTTTGGGATTGATATAAATTAACACCCCGGTTTAATATACCAGCGGCAGTTCAAGATCACGAAACCACAGTGACACGAGAACAAACGAGATTTTGCTGTTATCATGGTAAATATGATAATGTTATTATGATCATAGTTGGTTAATTTCAATGTGGCAGTGCCCTTTCTTGAAAATAGCCATGCGGTAAAGTGCTATCTTTTGGCTAACCCCAGGATTGCGAGCTAATTTCCAACATGGACAGCTGCATATTGCATATCAAATTTATTGCAGTGAAAACGGAATGGCTATGACTATCACCTATACAGCCCGTCAAAGTAGCCATATTTTGTGAATACATATGAGGTGTGGAAATAGTACATGTACTACATTAGGATACCCATATGATATGTCAGATTTTATGTAACACACTTAGGGACCTAGTTAAGTCCATTCGTGTACAATTTATTTTCCGTTGGGCAACAGGGACGGTACTTATTTATATATGGCGATAAACCGGTCTGGCCAGGTTAGGTCATTACGCACAGTTGAGATCGTTTGCTATAGATGAAATGGTGTACAATCATTACAATAATGTGAAATAGCCAATGGCTAAGAATCTCAAAACAGAAACCCAAAGGTTCTTTTAACTTTTTTAAGTTCACAAGAATCCAGATAATTGTAACTCAAGATTCATTTTTGGAATGATGTGACCCTGGCTTCAGACCTCCAAATCAAAATGCTTTTAATCAAATGGACAACACATCGCTGGAGTTTGAAAGTTTGGTCTTTATGCTCCCCCTCAGGTAGGATCGCGTTCATATCCATGCGGCTATGGCGCTCTAACACGGGGATTTTGAAGAAAACCTCTATTTTTTCTAAGAAAAGTATCCAGACACTTCACAATAGGATAAATGTATACAAAAGTTATATTTGTTATACTACTGCTGTTTAAAAAAGGTATGGTGAGCCTCCATTTTTAACTCATTTGTCGCAAGAATTATATAAATTCTGTTTCGTAAAGTAAACTGAAGAACATTATATTGTGGGAAGTCAGCCTATTGAGCCTTAAACATGAACCCGATCTCTTTTCCTCGCTAATCGTGTGGTACAGCCTGCATAAACAAATGATGCAATATTTCTACAAATAATATGGTGGCCTATCAACTTATTGCTGAAAGTTTAAGCACATTTGCACTGCTAAAAATGAGCGTGATCTACCCCTTTACCGGTTTCAAAGCTGGCAGGCGAACAAGAATGTTTTGCAAACACACACACGAACAGAAAGACAGCGATTCGACATCCCCTTACCGGGGTCCAGGTGCGGCCTCTGTGCAATTATAACGGCTACACATCTGTGTCGTTCGAACAAGCAATTGTTAGTTTATATAAAGTGAATATGATCATCATCCAGGTATAAGTAGTAGGAAATTCTGTTCTTCTGGATGAAGTGTATTCTTCAAACGAACGTAACGGCATTAACCAAATACAGTGAATGAGATTTAAATATTTGCAAGAAAACACGACTGAAAACTTATTACATTAACCAGTTTGTGTACAATGTTGTGAGAAAATACTCATCAGAAGCCGGAGTGATTAGATTTTCGCCGAGCGCTACTGCACAATACTATACTATGGACACACAGAATACTAATTCATGGGTACAACTTTCCAGTCGGATAAACAAACAGATCGCATCTGGGCGAAACTCTCATATGACGACAGCTGCGTGTAATAGCATCTTAAAAGAATCACAAAGGTTTCCATTCGGTATTTTGCGTTGGATTATGTTAGATTCAGTTTCGGAAATTGTGACCTTGACTGTTGACCTATTGTCCTCAATATCGACAGCATTTTCCAGGTATATCTGCAGCGAAATTTTGAAATGGATTGACTCCTAATTTAGTTCAGTTATCGTGCTAACACGAATTTGTGACATACAAAACACACACATCGAATCTCTGTTCTTCGACGAGGGCCCTGACTCTGGCGAACGATCAAAAACATCGTCTGGCAACCGAACGAAGACCGTTTTAGTTCTGCAATGCACTTGTTTTTCACTATGAGGAAAACGATCTTTTTGCTTCGTCTAAAATGAATGGAACAACACGATTATTGGATATGTTCCCTGCCAACCTCAGTAAACCGTAGAATAGTAATTGATTTCTCTCACATTTAAATTGATAATACGAGGAAAGACCTAAATGTACAGTCCATATATTGTGTCTGTGTTGCCAAAACCTTTACATCGCATGAATGTGATGAGAATATAATTTCTAGCTTATCCAGATACCTGTTAACGAATTGATTTTGTACTTGAAAAGAAGAATCATGGATCAATACATTTTATGCGAATTTTATGTTCGACAGAATACCGACGAAGACATAGCGTGCAGAACTTCATCACGGTAGGTATTGAAGACATGAAACAGATATCGACCGCATTTCGTTCAATGCTATACCGTTTGAATGCCCGTCCTAATCTCAAATTATTCAGACATTTCGTGGGACTTGATGTGTGTATCAACGGACAGGATTTGGACGCCTTGAAAATGAGGAATTATGTCTGATTTTCTGATGGGTTGGTTTTGAATGAAACAAAAATGCTAAAAAAAGAATTGAAAACAAAAAATGAATGAATATTTTATACGTATCCTATATGCTGGAACTAAACTATTGCTAGAGGACGTGCAAACGTTCTCCAGCAAGGCTCTGTGAGAGACATGGATGACATCAGCTCTAACTTCTCTCATCGATTTTAACTATATTTTCAGTTTAATGACTACATCACACAGCTACCCCAGAGTTCGAAGTCGGTCATGTGAGCCCACAAACGAGAGGTATGTGTATTGCTTAGTGCCATCATCTGCAATATTACATATGTATATATTGTTACATATACCGGCAACATGTACAACATTTTAGTTATTCAGGTTAGCTTCATTAGCGATCCTGAATCACATTTGAAAGCAGATGACAACGATTATTGGAAGTTGAAACTTTCTTGAATAATCCCTGAATTATTATGTTTATTAAGTGGGTCTCTGTCACCACAACGTATCAGAAGCATTTCTCGATGCTCGAGGTTTGTGTATATGTTCACGGCCAACAATGCTCTGAGACGAAACAATTCGTGGAATAGCATTTTTCCGATGATGGAATAGCGCTACATGGGCGTATTTGAAATAACTACTAGAAAAAAGAACTGCCAGGAAAATATCTGCATCGTGTGATGATACGACCTCATAATATAATTCGTCCTTGTGTTTTGATATATACAACATCAAAGATAACGCTCACAAATTGAAGCCCATTTATAAACAGAAGATATAGTCGTACTCTAACTAAAGTATTTTTTTTGCAATCCCTTATATTTTTCGTTTCAGAAAGATATATAATACCGCAAGTCTGTACCATCATTACTTATATGGAGATCAATGCTAGAGGGGTGCAAAATTGCTTCCACAGGGATCTCTACGGGATATCCACACAAACTACCCTGATCAATTTTAACTATCTTTTCAGTTTAATGTCGTCGTCAAGCAGTTATCCTCGAGTTCGAAGTCGGTCGCAGACAAGAGGTATGTACATTGTATGGTGTCGTTATCTGCATATTACATATACATATGTTTTTACATAAACCATAATAAATTCAAACCCGATTCCTTCTCATTCTCAAAACGCTATTTAGATATCTCCTCGCTTCTGATAATCCCTATAGAAGCAGCGCTATTGATATGTACTCACTTCACTGCACCCAACGGACATCGACAACTGTAGTTAATAATAATAATACAATCAGTAGGGATAGAGTCGTGATTGTGCAGCGGAAAATACTCCAAAGTATTAAATCATTTGAAAAGAATATCCGGCCCAACATGTCCATTGAGATATAGTTTGCAAGCTAATAAATATCTTCCTCTGGTGGCTAATTGCTCTGAACATTAGATTATGTTGGCCTAAATGTTACATGTCCAGTCGATCAGATATAGTGCATAGAAAGTTCACGCAATTATAAGAAAGTAATAAACACGCGATCGCAAACAAATCTTCAACTGGTCATCGGAATTCTGTGGTTCTCATGTGACAGTGTGGATTGTCTACATCTTTAGCTTGAGGCATACACGACAGGTGTACTCATCACACCATTGTTTACCGAACTAGATATCACAAATTACACAGACGCTGGACGAATTGGACAATTATTGACATTATTTATTCAGAGTCGCCTTGCGAATGAGGCAGATTACCTCTCGCCTCTTTAGTAAGTACAGTCGTGAAATCCAAATTTACATCAGACAATGCAAAAATAACCGAAACGTGTCATTGTAACATTTTCTTCAAGCTTATTCGAACTCAAAGATCTATCTTCACAATTCAGTATCTTAAGCTTATATTGACTGGAGAGATGTCAAATATCTCAGTGAGTAAACCTTCAATATGGGGTCAGATTTGGGCTGTATTTTGCGATAAGAACCTGTGGGACCGGACAATGTTTGTGTACGTTTTGCAATAAACTTGAGATTTGGTACAAATATACATGTCATCGCCATGGCGATTTATTCTGACAATAGAAACAAAGCTGTAACGTTCCCTATTGGCAGGTGGCACCGCCTGTCGATACAGGTGGTTAATTCGACATATGCAGGTTCGGTTCTCTTACATATGTTTTTAATACTTGGGTTGAGGCGTTTAAATGATTCTTGGGGTCAAGGTCTACCAGAGGTTGACCCGACTGGGCTCGAAATGTAGTCGCTTAGGGGCATTAAGGATAAATGCGATAACCGAACCCATGCCGACAGGTGAAACATTGCTGGGATTCTGTTAGTCGACTTTCGGGTCGGGGGTTTGTGCATCTGGGCGATGCAGCAACATTCGAGGGTAGTCCACGTTCAGACCAATGAGATTTTGGTAGCCAGAACTGAGTGATTACAAGTGACTGAGTGATAGGAACCTCAACATCGCATTGCGGGGTCTCCTGCTGAAGCTGCAGCAGTATTGAAAACATATATGTAGAGCAAACGTTCCATGTACAGGGGTATTCTTTGCCTAACAAAAACCTTACCAATGGAAACGTATAAAGTCTAAACTGCGATTATTTGGACAAAAAGTCATATTTCATGGCATATTTCTTGAATAACTCATGCACATCCTCGAATCACATTAAACTTGTGTAGCAAGTGTCACACTCATCCAATGAGAGCTGACAGCTTCAGCAAACTGTTCGTGTACAGATGTACATGTATGTACATTATCATTGGCAAATTACTAAGACGAAACCCTCAAAATTTGAACAAAAATTAATATTTTATCTCATAAATAGCACAAGCACATCCTCTAATCATATGAAATATGTGACCCGACCCGACCCGACCCGACAAACTTTTCAGTACATTTTTGCCTAACAAAATAACCTTATAATTGGCAAATTGCTAAGTCCAAAAATCTCATAATTTGGACACAAATTAATATCTCATCTCATAAATAGCACAGGTACATCTTTCAATCATATGAAACATGTGTATCAAGTATTATAATCATCCATTGACCGCTGACAACTGTAGCAAACATCCTATGTATGTAGGAGGCCTACAATTAACACAAAAACTCAATCAGTTGCCGCAATTTGAACAAAAATTAACATTTCATCTAAAAATGCACGAGTAAATTCTCTAATCATAAGATACGTGTTATGAAATTGCCATTATGGCCCCTACCAAACTTTCTGCACTATCTCCGGAACGGCAAAAAATGAAGAGTTGAAACTCCGTGACTTTATAGTTTACCTTATTGCGGTCATTTTGAGCCTATTTGCATAACCCCCCGAGCAGAGGATCATGGGAAAATCCAAGATGGCGGCCACGTGGGTACCAGAAAAGTGATGTTTTTGTCAAATTTCTTCCAAATTTCTGCTATTCCGCAATGAAAAGCGGGCAAAAAAACAATTTATTTCATATCACATTAATATTTGCTAATTTTTCGTACAGTTTTTGTGGAGAAATTGTAAAAATAAAAAATTCGGAAAATCTGACCGAAAAATCGACCAAAAAAATGACGTTTTTGAAAATGACGTTTCAGTTCAAGGGGTAAGAAGAATAATTAGGGGAGCCATTTCGGCCCCCCCCCCCCCCAGGCCTGGACAGGTCCCAAAAAGCCCAGGGCAGATAGGGTTAAGACGACAGGGCTTGTGCGCGTGATCTTTAAGATGTTGTAACGCGAAGTCGTCTCAGGGACAGGGGATGGTCTTCATCAAACCTATACAATAATAGATTTCAAGGTCCAGCTTCTGAGATTTCTCGAAGTCTTGACAGCCTCATTAAATGAGACAGGATACAACAAAGCGAAGTTCAGGTCCGTTGAATATTAAGCCGATTTATTGTAAATTCATTCCACCTAACTTAGGAATGACCGGCAGCATTTGGCAGGCAGACTAGCACAACTTCATCATCATCAGACCATTCTGTAAACAGTCAGTTGCAGACCTGGAGATAGAAATATCATTCATTGGAGACATGAGCCTCTGTGAGACCTGATGGTTTTAGCCTCTAGTGAGACCTGGTAGTACTGGCCTGTCTGTATGTGCCGTTCATTCCATTATATACAATGGTATACTTTACAATGTCAAGTTAACCCAACATAAATGTCCTTACAAATTCGGTGCAATTATGACTAGCAAATCACGAATCTGTCGCTTTACATAAATTCAGTCATCAAAACCAAGGTTAATTCATTACCCTTACATAAGCAGTTTCTATGTTATCCTGTAAATTTGAACTTACATAGCTGATTCTCACAAATAGTTGTGTTTACAATAACCGACCTGAAGGGTCATGGAATAGTATTTCGGAAATAGTTTTGTCAAAACACATCGCAATATCAAGGTTGCATGCACGCAGATTTATATAAAATTGGTAAATGAAAATTCAAAATTTATCCATTCATATGGTGGCCAAGAATCGATATTTCACAGTGTGTACCAAGTTTCATAATCATCCATTTACAGCTGACAACTGAAGCAAACTTTCTATGTACAGATGTGCATGTGCTCTTCAACTAAACGAAAAACTCAATAATAGGGATTTTACTATTGGAGCACCCATGCAATTCCCAGGGGCAGAGCCATAACTAAACCCCAGGTAGATTATCCCCTCCCCCATATATGTTGTTTTTTTTCTGAATTTTTCTTGATTTTTGTTTTTATTAACTAAACCAAAAAGCTGATCATTTCCAGGCCGGGGACACCGACACCGACGTAAGGCGTGAGAATGATTAGCATGTTTTATTCTGATCGTTTGGAGAACTCTGGGAACTAGTATTTCAGACAGTATACAACTTTCCACACTATACCACTGGTCCAAGGAGTCCCAGATAATATAATAAAATTCAGAATGGCCTTTATGATGACGCCAACGTGTCGTCTCCCGGAAGGTTCTTTTGGTCGATTTTTCGAAGTTTGGTATTTATGTTATTTTTTTCGCAATAGTTAAATGATGAAATATTAAATTATAATATGATGTAAAATAGAATAATTTTGCCCACTGGTATCTGTAGCAAAGATTACATTTTGAATAAACTTTACCGATGATGCTCGCACGGGTTATGCAAATAGGTTTAAAATGAACCCAATACAGTAATTTACCAAGTCGCTGGAGATCAGTATTAAACTATTTGTTGTTCCTGAGACACGGTAGAAATGCACTGAAGTAGGCCATAATGGCTACATCAGGCCTGGTAGGGTGAAGCAAATATTGACATAACACATCACAGTGCCATGAGCCCGGATAAGGCGATCTACTGGCCACATACAGTGTGTCTAAGTGCACATCTGAACATACATATTGAACCCATACTACCAATTGTTTCACTACTGAGTGTATTTAAAGTGGTCAGTGACTGTTCTGGAATTAATTCAATTTCTCCGAGCATAGCAACTGGACCCCAGTAATTTTGTCCCGTGCAAAATGATCGGACGCCAAATGAAACAATGAAAGCGCCACAACTATAGATAGTTAGATAGATAGATAGATAGATAGATAAACTGTATTTACTGAGGCACGTTTAATGGAAAAGCATTCGCATCAAACCAAGGCTATACTGGAATACCCTGCTCCTCGAAACCATTTTCGTACCACTATTGTGATATTATAACGGTGCACCACACATTATAGTGAAAACTGTCAGTAACTAACAAGTACTACACGAGACAGGTTTATAACTAAACCAGCATGTTTAATTTCAAAGATATAGCAAACCTTTTATAGCAAACCTTAATTGTGCTGAAATAACCCACACCATCAAAACCAAATACTGAACCAAGAACGTGTTGTTACTTTACGAAAATAACGGTACACTATCGTAAAATATTTCAAGGTGCAATCATTTTTATGGCACCTTCCGAAGAGTAAATACTTGTGACGTACAGTATCTGCTAAAATACTCAGTCGAAGACTCCCTCTGGGAGATAATTTCATTATGTCGGCATCAGTACAGCCAACCCCATTTTGTTTACATTTTTTGTGACACTTGACCCAGATATATAGTGCTATCTGTTTCAGCCCCTCAACCACGCACGATTCATAAGAGTATTCAGCAAAAGAGAGTGAACCCTTGTCTTTTTTAATTTGGTAGATTTCTAGAGACTGGGACGTGGAAGGTTGAAGCTCATCAAGGTAAGTGTGTTGTCTCTTGTCATTATTAGCTCTACTGAACTCGGGAATTCGCAACAGAGAACTACATACATATTCCAATCTAAATTATTCTATTTTCTGGAGCACAATGATGTAGATCACACTGTCACGTATTCCCAAACTATAAGTATATTTAGTAACTTCAAATGGCACGTCTCACCGCCAGTTATTTACCAGTAAATAATCGCAATGTAAAGTCGATGTCAAAGAAAGTCTAATCAAAATGTGCTAGCGACACATTATTGAATCGCTTAAGATTCATGCTGTGGAGAGAGCACTACATTGATGTATTGTCGTAACGATAACACATTCGCAAAATGTTGCAAAACATGATGAATTAGATAAGAATATTCTTTCGAAGCGCTGGCCGTACCCTTCTATCGGGTACTGTGATCCGAAACAGTGCTCTGAATGACGACACATTCGATCAGACAAGCCAGTCGTAGTCCAACTTCCCAAGTCCACAGCATCGAACCTCATCTCACGGTATAGGAAAAAATTCATTGTGATTGGACCATACATAGACGCATCCTTTTAGGTTGGGGGGGGGGGGGGGTATAATTTTGATTATATTTAAGTTTAGGGGGATGATCACCATATCAGATGTGTACCGAAATCTATTGAGCAAATATTGCAATTAAGATACCATTGTGAAGATATGTGCATGGGCCATGGTCTACATGGTTCAGAAAAGTTTAATAATACGGACAGCCGTCAACAAAAACCCAATTAATGGTACGCGTTAATATTGCTAGTTAATACGCAGATGAAAGGACATCTGTAGCTAAATTATTGTTCTGTGGAAGTGTTTCTTCATGAGAAAAGTCGTTAGGATTTGTTAAGGATAATCCATTGAATGGGTCAGAAGGTGACATCATCACTTAAAAAGAACCACAGATACGTGTCATGGGTAGGTTCGTGTATAACAAATGCCATTATATTTATACATATAATGCCGCGGATATATCATGTTTGTGAAGGCATCTTTGTGAACTGTCGTACAAGGGTACGTGCATAACAATACACGTTTAGTCAGTGCCCTGTATGTGGGTCAGTAGGTTTGCAAGTAATGTTTAATCATTCAACTTTCAAAATGCAAACCGAACACTCGCCGATTGTCACAAGCTATTTATGGGGTAGAGTATGATAGATGCTTTCTGTATTACATGTATCTGCATTTCTACGTTGGTGGTTGTTGTAGAAATATTACAATTTATCTTTTGCTTTAGGATCAAATGGTAGACAACTTGGGATTGTCGGTAAGGCGGTGATACGGATAGAAAATGCGGGATTCGCGGTGTTGAATCTAACAATAATAGTATTTGATGTAACAGCAGATTGTTGTGGTGATTTGTCATCTTGCTACAACGCTTTGACACGTGCGATTAATCACATTGACTTGCATTGCATTTCACATAATGTATGTCGCAGTATATCGCCTGTTTCATGGTGTTAATTCCAATGGCCGAAATTGAATTTGTTTATAGTTGACTATGCCAGTTAACAGCCACAGTTACTATCGCTGCTAGGTTTATCATTGTTGTAAAATATATGTAGGAATTGTGCATTGTGTTACCGATGGGTATTTTTCGACATGATAATAAGAATTTTTGTCAGGTTTGATGTTTTTGTATTCTGAGTTTCACAAGAAAATGTTTAGTCCCCCACCATATGCCAAAGATAAATCCGTATGACAACAGTGAAAACTGTGAAAATCCATTGCATGCCTTTCTAAAGTGGGTGATACAGTTCATAAATAACTATAATGAAAAATTCAGTCCTTTAGCCAGATGCTACATCATATAAACATGATATGGGAGGCCTAATGTTCATTAATTTCGAAATATCAATTTTCGTATCGAAAACCCACTAATAACTCGGTTTTCGGAATTTATTTTGATTATCACATTTTAAATTCGAAAACTATTTTTTCTTTCGATATTATACTTTGGGTGAGCCTGGTCCAACAATTAAAAAACCTAGGGTTTACAGTCGAAAACAGGAATATCGACTTGAAAAGTGATTATCCACTTTTAGCTCAAACTGCGATATCACACTTTGTGGGATGCGATTGATGGCATGTCACTTTCTTGGCACCTTTTCCCTTGCCATGTAAAGCAGTTCCATCGATATTATACCCTTACAGCCCACTTGTCTAGTTTGACCAATCAGCGTTCGACCTTGAATACCCAGGGTTTGCTAATCAAATTGAAAACCATAAAGCAGGGATTCAGTTTATGACACAGCAAAATAGTAGGAACTTATGTAGGAATGAATGTTTAGTCTCTATTATCGAGTGATATTCTACATTTCAATAGTTTAAACCTGATAATCAAATGTGATAATCAAGCTATAAAACCTTGATTATCAGGTTATAGACGGAGAAACCCTATAATATGAGTCGATATAGTTTACCATAGTTAACAAAGTGACAGCCCAGTTTTCGATTCGTTTACGGACAACCCTAGGTTTATGTTTTGTAAACCCCCTTGTTTACTTAACGAAAACAGATATTTAAGAATTATTGGACATTAGGCCTTCCATAACAGTCAACCTAATCTGCAAAATATTTTTCTGGACTGAATTTTTTTTCTGGTGCTGTTACGAGATGTTATACGAAATTTCAATGATTCATGTCCTGTCGTCATAGGACTAATTATGAGAAGAGTTTCGATATGTTATTTGTTAAGGTGTATTGCTGACCGACCACCTAAAGGTACGAGTCACATTGACTCCAGAGTTAGAGCCTCTTTAATGGCTTTTCTGCTGAATCACCTGAACATAAATGCAGTCATAGTGACTTCATGGATTGTCGTCGTGACCTCCGGGGAATATTTAGTCATTGATTCCTTCTAAGTGGGTCGATTTGGCAATCGAAGTATAACCAACAGGATCCATCAATCATATTTTCTTCTTTACCAATTTATACATACACATTAAATCCTGAAAACATCGAAAATAGGGAGATCAAACGTGGACCATAATTCCAGAATAAACAGATATATCAAACAGCAGATCTAAATCTAGCTTATAGTTTTGACGATTTTTCAGAGAGAATGACAAATGTGATAATCGTGCTATCAGAATACACCATAATGCCGAGTTTTGCATCTGAGAATTCAACAATTTTCCAGGAGGGACGTCTGCATAATTCTTATAAAGTTCTTAAATGGAAAAATGAAGGCTGAGCCTATCCCGTTTTACATCTAGTTTTGAAAAATGAGCAGGTCCATGCAGTCTAAAACTTGAGTCGAGACTGAGTTCCTTACGTTCATCTAAAAGTGTTCATAACTGTCAGAATGCACAAGAAAGCACCATATTATATCTAGATTAGAAAATAATGGAGAGGCAGAAGCCCCCGAAACCAATAGGAAAACATTATGTGGAGTAAACCATGTCAGGCAAATTCGGGAATATCATATCTGGCGAAACTAATCGCCTATTTTATAGATTGGGTTGATGAACTACCGATACAGACATGCATAATTTACCCCAGTGTATTAATTCCGAACTCTTGTTATTGATAAATGTTCTGGTGACGAATTGCTTCTATGGATATGACGGAATTATTAGCCAAATTCTTGTCGATAAACCGGCCATTTCTTTTCATATATTTCCCTTTCAGGAGACAGACTAAGGCATCTACACATCTACACTAATTCTTTTTTTAAATCAAATTTTGTGACTTATTGACCTCATAATTGACGGTAATTGATCGCTTGTTAAAACATACCCTACCATCACAATGCTGCCTTATTTGTAACATCCGAGGCAGTATAGATAGTGGAATATTATGGAATGTGTTATGCCTACCCATGTGACGTACCTAAATTTTCCCTCAAAGTGATGCTGCGACCTTTTGGCCCATTCAATGATTGACTTTTCTCATGAGAAAATGATTCCACAGAACAGTACATGCACACCAGATATCTTTTCATCTGCGTGTTAACTAGCAAAATTATCGCATATCATTAATTGAACTTTGTAGACAGAATGGAGAGCTACTGACCTACATAACTGACAATTGTACGTAATATTAAACGCTTCTGATCCATGTAGACCATAGCGCATGCACATATAATGATATATTAATTGCAGTATTGGTAGATTTCGGTTTACATCTGATATGGCGATCGTCCCCCTAAATTTCATATTTATTGAAAATTAGTTCAATCTTTGAATAATCTTGGAAAGAAAGCAGCTGAAAAGCAAAATAATTTCGTCAACAATTCATACATTCTCTGTAGAGAATCTACAGCTGTTGATTGTTTATATTGGTGTTGTTTCCAGTGTACACAACTGACAATATGGAAAACATATCTTTCTTCCTAAAATCAATTTTCTTTCTAAAATCACGATAATAACCCACTGACCTACATAACAGGCGGGCTTTGACCAACCAAACCATATTTTCCATCAGGGGATTGTCCACGTACATACCGTCATGATGATACCATACGTGTAACATAAAAAGCAGTAGAAATGAAAATATGTTGTCATATGTTAACCCTGCCCCCTAATATTCGTTTTTTGGACAATATTCCCTATCCCTTATAATTGCCTCTAGTACACTACCAACTCCATGTTTCAGACTGGCCACCCACCCTAGAAGCATGTGTCTCTTTATGGTCTGACAAAAGGTCACACTGAAAATGTTGTATACCGTGGATTTAGGTTTTTATGGTCTGACAAAAGGTCACACTGAAAATGTTGTATACCGTGGATTGAGGTTCATGGTAAACAGGGTGTTATTGAGGATATGAAATCTGTCTTTCCAATCACATACTGCTAGATTTGGACAGGCTGCGCTTTCCTGTTTTCCCTATCTCTCGCATGTCAAATTTGAAATTGCCTGTCCGATGAACTTGTGAACGGTTCTCTGACTAACACCATAATTGTAAATTGAGCCCTTTCCTGTTTGGAATAATGGACTCTCGATATATCTCAGTCGTATTTTTCCGCATTCACTCCAGCGGAGATCAATGACACAATCTGAGAATGAGTCATTCCTTTGAAACAGTTGAAATATGAGGCCAAACTAACATACGCCCGTTTACAATATTTGAGGTGCAAAGAAGTCATTTTAGCGATATCTTCGATTAAAGTACGTTACTGATTAAAACAATCTCAAGGAAAACTTTTGGGTAATGTGATTCAAATACATACTATACTCTCCCTTTTCTACATAGGATGAAGACTGATCCAGGATGAAGTGCTGTCAAGAGGAGTTCCGGTGTGGTACAGCCAGTGTTTGGTTTAAATCATGGCAATGTGATCTTTGACTGACGCTTTTCCTATGCGGTATAGTTAATCTCATGTGCAAGGGATCACATATGATATAGCTAGACTAAAACGCAAGCAGTGAACCTATTTCGAACTCATTGATACTGGCGTTGGTTGGCTGTTATTATCACGATATTGGTACTTGTTCGTAAAATTCACACAGGACGAACATAGTCAAAGGATTTTATCACTTGACAGGACTATACACACACTGAGGAACCTGTATAATTTGTTATACTATATCAACGGAATGCATAATTAGTAAAAATGGCATAATTTAAACAATATTTGATAGCCAGAAAATCTCGCAGACCTCTATCATTAGATCATAACGAATAAGTATTATATATATATATTCATTTTCGGCTTCAAAGTCCGAAAATGAATGATGTACTTCAGAATGTTCGTCTCATCCAAAGTTTCCGACAAGCACCTAGTATAAAAAAAATGTTAACTAGAGCGGAATTCAGGGAACATTCTAACCCACCCGTAGTGAAAAAATGCGGTGACTCTCGATGTGGCACGTGCGAACATCTGATAGAAGGGCCTTCTATCACATTTGAAAATTCGGACAAGGTATTTACTGTGAAACAAGATATGAACTGCGCCTCTAAAAACGTTATAAATGTGATGAGGTGTAGCGGTTGTACTGCCGATTATATCGGACAAACTTTATGTCTACGGGGCCGTGTTCGCGTGCATAAGCAACAGATTTTGACGTCTTCGTTAAGACATATGCGCATTAGTAAACATATACACAGCTGTGGCAAAGGAAATTTCACCATATTTCCTTTTTATCAGATTACGGCAAGTAAATCAATTCCAAGATGGCTGGATGTCCAGGAAGCTATGTTTATAAGTAAATTTAAAAGCCGCTTGAATAGTACATGAATAATATATTTATCTATATGAAAGAACAGTACACTTACCATGTTTTTCCCCATAAACATACTTGGAACGTGTGAGGTTAAATCAAACACAAATTATCTTGTATATATCATTAGACATGTGTAGTCCTATCTGGGGGGCTTAATCCCACTTACAATTGTATAGACTGACTTCATTGAAGTAAGAGGCGGTCAGAGCGGTCGCACGTGTTTTCGGCGCACTGCGCTATGAGCATGACTGAATAATTTAGACGGGCTGTTTTTATGCCGTTTGATATGGTTTTGAACGCAGAACAGAAACAAATACGCCGCCAGAGAAAGAAACAGAGACAGTTTGCTGAAAGGGCAAACATGGACTACAGAAGGGAACAGTTTAGTCCTGGTGGTAGTTATCTGAGCGAACAAAATGGCGCCCAAGCTATACCCGTACCGACTGACCCGCCAGTTTCAAGAATATTACAGGACGCTCATCAAGCTCTGCAGCAAAGACAACATCAGATATTTAATTCTACACCAGTCATGAACAATCAACTGTCCGGAATAATGTTTCACACCCCACCCCAGAATAATTTGGCACAAGCTCAAGGTGTGCCAGCAGGTGAAATTTCTCAGATTCAGTTCAATCTGTTTATACAGAACACTCTCGCTAACATTACAGGAAAGCTGGAATTGATTGGCCATGAAATCGCATGTGTGTCAAATAAAGTTGGGGGAATTGAGTCTGAATTACACGGAATAAAAATAACACAAGACGCTCTGGAGAGTAGCGTAGGTTTCGTGTCGTCTAAAATGGATGACATTATTGAAGCTAACCGGAGCATTAGCAATGATGTAAGACAGACCTGGGAAGATCTAGGCCAACTCAGAGAGGAGAACGACAGATTTCGCGAAGGTCTGGACGATTTAACAATACGCTCGATGCGCGGCAATTTATTATTCCATGGGATTGAGGACGCACCCGACGAGAACTGTGAAGAAATTGTAAAAGATTTCATTGCAAATATCCTGGAAGTTCAAGACGCTGCCACAATGCAGTTTGACCGAGTGCATCGTTTGCCTGGGCCGAAGAGAAATAATAAACCAAAGCCGATCGTAGCGAAATTTACCTTTTACTGTGATCGCGAACGAATTCGAGATAAGGCATATGCTATGCGTGTCATACTGAAAGAGAAAGGCGTAGGTTTCGGTGACCAGTTACCGAAGGACGTCTATTACGCAAGAAGGAGGCTCAATGAGGACTTCAAACAGGCCAAACTGGATAAACGGCGGGTGTACTGGAGAGGGCGAAAATTATATATCGACGGGGCAGAGATCAGAGCTCCTGCATCTGAACGAAATTGGGAAAGGTCACAGCCATCTCAACCAAACCGGGAAAGATCACAGCCATTTCAACAAAACCGGGAACGATCACAGCCATTTCAACAAAACCGGGAAAGGTCACAGCCCACGAGATATACTGGTGTGAAGGTGAGCTAAAATTTCTTGTATGGAACATTGACGGTTTGACAGATGAAAAACAATCATGTGATTCGTTGTTTAATTTTTTTAACAACTATGATGTCATCATGCTTAGCGAAACTTGGACAGCTAAGCAGAGCAAAATAGAGCTGAGCGGATTTAAGCCGATTCATTCGCCCCGTAACTACGTTCACAAAAGAGCCAGACGGCGTAGTGGTGGAATTATAATTTATGTGCGATCTGAATTATTTCCTGGAATCAAATGTATGAAAAAGACGAATTATTGTATATGGATTAAATTTGACAAACTATTCTTTCAAAATGAAAGTGACATTTATGTGTGTGGTGCTGACTTGCCGCCTGAAAGATCAACGTTTTATAACATTCATTGTGGAAATGTGTTTGACCAATTGCAAACGGATATAAATTACTATTCTAATTTGGGGTCTGTTCTACTTACGGGTGACCTAAATGTCAAGACAGCCGTGTCACCAGATTTCGTAATCCACGATGGCCCACTGCCGTTCGAGGATGATGCAGCCTATAATTGTAACAGTCCATTGAATAGGACATCCAAGGACAAAGAACTAACAGTTTTGGTCTATCTCTTATTTACTTGTGTACAGCAACAGAACTTCGCATAGAAAACGGCCGCTTGCATAATGATTGTGGTATAGGGAAATTTACGTTTTGTAGTGATCAAGGAAGAAGTGTAATTGACTATTTATTGTTACGTCAGATTGATTTTGAAAAAGTGAAATCATTTGAAGTTGATAATATGCTGCCTTATTCTAGCCATGCACCGCTCAAATTCTCATTACACTGTGGCTCGATAAACCATTTGCAAGATAGTGCCAGTATTAAATGTGAAAGGATGGTGTGGAACTGTGAACACGAACAAGATTTTATTGATATTCTGGACCGTAACAAAAGTAAATTAGAGGACATCGTCCAGAATGAATTGGCAGATCAAGCCTCTATAGATGACTGTGTTGATAAATTCTCAAGAACGCTAGTTGAATTAGCTGAACCATTTTTCAAAATTAATTATTCAATCAATCCAGGAAGAGTAAGATTTGTAAATAAAAATAATCGTAACAGTGATTGGTTTGACGAGGAATGCAAAACAGCAAAGCAAGAATATCTAGATGCTATTGACAAATATAATGCTCATTATTCTGAAAATGATAGAATTGTAATGCTAGAAGCTCGAAGAAAATATAAATCAACATACAAAAAGAAAAGAAGACTCATCTTCTGAAACAATCAAATTTGACTAGACAAATGAAAAATGGTAGCCCACGACAGTTTTGGAAAACGTTTAAAAAAACTAAAGAGAATCGTGAGTCGACTATAAAACCTGAGGCGTTTTACCGTCACTTTAAAGAATTGAGCGAAGAAACCACTATTTTAGGTACTAGTATATGGACTTTTCGACTGATGATGATAGGGAGGACAATTTTGTAGTACATGAACTTAATGCTGAAATTATACTGGAGGAAATAAGAAAAGCTATCAACAGACTTAATACGAATAAAGCACATGCTAGTGATCTATTAATCAATGAATTTTTCAAATCTGAAAAAAACGGTTTTATCGCCAATATTCCAACTATTATTCAATAGCATCTTCGATTCCGGTTGCTTTCCCTCTACCTGGGGAGAGGGTCTTGTGTTACCAATATACAAGAAAGGTGATAAGAACGATGTAAACAATTATCATGGGATAACATTAATTAGCTGTCTAGCCAAGTTATTCACACACATATTAAATGAACGGATCGTTACCTGGGCTGAACATAATTCTGTAATCAGCGATGCGCAATTTGGATTCAAGGCAGGTGTAGGGACAACAGACGCAATTTTTGCTTTACATGGTCTGATACCTAGTTATTTAGCTGAAGGGAAAAAGGTGTATTGTGCTTTTGTTGATTTTACAAAAGCATTTGATTGTATTGAAAGGAAATATCTGTGGTATAAGTTATCAAAAAGTGGAATTGGGGGGAAAATGTTAGCAATAATTAAAGCCCTATTTTCATCAGTTAGATCCTGTATTCTACATCAAGGTGTGAAAACAGAATATTTCCCCAGTTATGGTGGTGTTTTGCAGGGTGAAGTCCTTTCTCCATTTCTATTTTCTCTCTTCAATTCTTTTGTATATCTGGGTATTGTATTTACTCCATTTGCTAAATTTACAAGTGCACAACAGTCCCTGGCGGATAAAGCCCTAAAAGCGCTAAATTGTTTGCTATCAAAAATTCGAAAGCTAATTCTACCCAGTGACGTGATTTTGGAATTGTTTGATTCATACGTGGGCTCTATCTTGAATTATGGTAGCGAGGTATGGGGATTTCACACTGGACATGCAATTGAACGGGTTCACCGAAAGTTCTGTAAACAGCTACTTGGAGTTCATAGTTCTACGTCGAATGCTGCAGTTTATGGCGAGCTCGGTAGACTCCCTTTGCGTTTTAAACGGCTCTGCCGAATTCTGAAATATTGGTTTAAATTAATAAATACTGAAAATGGAGTATATAAATATTTGTATAGTCAAGCTGACAAGAAAATAACGAATTGGGTGTCGCTTTTAAGAGACATGTTGTGTACTTTCGGCTTTCCGGAGGTATGGCTTTTCCCATTTTCTGTTGATTATGCTGCTTTTCAACGTATATTTCGCATTAGGCTGAAAGATAACTTTGTAACAATTTGGTTTGCAGATATGGAATCTCCAAAATTAGCGATGTATAAATATATCAAGACTGCATTTTGCTTGGAGCCTTATATAATAAAAATAAGTAACAGTAAGCATCGTATCGCGTTAAGTAGGTTAAGAACCTCTTCACACAAGTTGAAAATAGAAACGGGGAGACATGGCAGTCATCGTTTAGAAATAAAAGATCGATTGTGTCAATACTGCAATCAAAACGTGATAGAAAATGAATTTCATTTTCTGCTCATTTGCCCGCTGTATAAAAGTATCAGAGAAATATATATCAAAAGTTATTTTTGGAAAAAGCCTAGTGTCTTTAAAGCCGTTCAGCTTATATCTGGGAGTTCTCGAAGTACTGTTCGCAAATTAGGGAAGTATGTACATGAAGCATTTATGCTAAGAAATGCACACTTTGTACATTGATGGTCTATCAGCTCATTTTCACATTTTTCAATCATATGTTTCAGCATTAGTTAGTATCAAATTGACCTAGTCTGTTACAATCCATGTGTTTGACCGCTCTGACCATTACTGTATATGTACCATGTTATGTGGCGAGAGGCAGGTTATGCCCAAGCCGAATAAAGAATTGAAAAGAATTGAAATTGATTTGTACTTGCATTTACCAGATGATTTATTGTACTACTTTTCCAAGCATTACGGATTAAGATTGTATGCTTTAATCCTCTCCATTAAGTTATTGTGTTTCCTTTTAATAGGGCTGTACTATTATTGCAATACTTGAATAATCTCTGTATATAGAAGTAATTGTATCTTTCATGACGTATATTGGATACGATCACCAAGCGCAATGTTATACAACACTGTACTTTATAAAACGGTTACGATCCGACATACCGTAAGTATGCTCTCTGAAGAAGCTGAATAAACAGCAGAAATGCGCATTAGAGCAATGTGAGCGTGTCGGCGTTTTCTCTATTTTCAAACAATTTATCTTCACGTTTGACGCTTTTTCCTGAATTTCTACTATATATATATATATATATATATTGTCTATGCGATATGCACATTGCCGTGGCAAACGCTAACTTAAAATGACATTATTGGTAAAGGTATTATATCCGTTCATTCCAGTTTTTCATTTATGTGAAAGTAATGTCTATATAATTGTGAATCATCAATTTATATTGGGGTTACCTTTCAGGGATCCAGAGATTATTTTGCAGAAAACTAAGTTTAAATATGGCTTTAAGTACCTTTAAGCTATATGGCTTTAAGCTAGGGGTGGGGAGTGTCCAAAATGGCCTCCATATTAATACACCATAAATGAGGTTTTGACCATTTATGTTTGAAAATTCATACAGGCTGAACAGTGAAAGCGTTTTTAATCCATCTGCCATACTTATATCACACAAGGTTAATCATAAATACATAAAACATTCATTTAATGATATTCCAAAGAGCCCGATAAAGCAAAATAACCAAAGGGGATACACTTCTCCCAATTTCAATGTAATTTCCGGAACAGATGTAATTAAGAGCTTAAAGTTTCTGACTCCATTCCATATCGCATTTGGGTCATTTATATGCCATTTGGATAATCATTGTCTCAAAAGATCATGGGTAGAAAAAATGAATGCGATGCGTCCTCTCAAAGGTGCATTATCGACGGTTTTCATCAGTTTTTCACATGTATCTCCGAAATGAGAATAACCAATCGCGAAAATTTCTGACTTCATTACTTACCGTATTGGGTAACCTTTATGCCGTTCTGATAACGATCAAACAATCATGGGTAAAATCAAAATTGCGACCATTCTGAAAGTTGCATTTTATGTGTTCGTTTATTGTCTACATTTTTCTGGCCTAAACCCATATGAAATTAATGTCGATTGCATCAAATAATAGTTTTTTTTATAGTCATCAGTTTTGCGACAGAAAACAAGCACAAATAAAATAATATGCCCCGAGATGTATCAGCCAAAATGTATTTCCTTGTAGCTCTGCTGTAGCACGTATATCCCAAAAAGGTAACACAAATATTCAGAGGCGAAGGGATCGTAATATCTCAAAGTACCTTTTTGCTTCTAGCATAGATCTGCTAAAACTGGTTAGATGTGCATTTCGGAGACTCGACCACCGTAACCGTCTCGTGGAGAAGTCTGTTTGAATGTAGCGGTGTTATTCAATCATCGTGTTTCTCGATAACTGGCCATGCAAACACAAATGTGGTTATTTGACGTGGCATCAGTACTTTAAGCTAACCTTCAAGAAGAGAACAGATAGGTGTTTACAAAAGTCGTATAGCACCTTCATTTAGTTGACATATACAAAAGATGATATTTCTTTTTGCCCCCTCCCTATAATACATGAGCAGTGTGACTAACGTCACATGACCTACGAAGTACAGCAGGCATTAGGACTCTAACGCGAACTGAACTCTTGGATATCCCCACCCCCAGTTGCCTATATTAAGATGGGCACCGCCCAAGTCAGAATCGCCAGTGATTTTCATCAAAAATCACCAGAAATTTTCATCAAAAGTAGGTCAGCTCAGAACTTGTTGGTAACAGTCTCCTAATGCGCCTTCATTCCAAAATAAATAACGATCGCCGATTTAATTTTACAATTTTTTAATTAAAGGAAACAAATTGAATAATTAAGGTTCAGTAGATTTTAAGCTTTACGTGTGAAAATACATTTACATATCTTTAATGGTTTTCAGTGCCCTTGTCCAGGATCAAAAAAAACTTTTTGAATCGCATTATTTTCCCAACAATACAACAATTTTTTATATATAGTACTATAGTAGAAAGGTAGCATTTATGTAGTTTACAGTAATTCAACTCAAGACCAACACCTTCTCTGCACAAGATAATAATGATTCTATGTCATTCTCTTGAGCATAACCGGTACAAAGACGAATAAATAGCGTCTCTACATCACGTTATTATCTAGATATATGAGACAACACATTTTGGGTATCGGCAATCTGATGAATGTACTATTCCGGTTTTCTTGTTTCACATTATATTCTATGGCGGTTGATCGGTGATTATCTTCATTGATAAACCTTAAACCACCTCAGCTTCGTTGTGTGAATCGGAATTGCATTGCTGTGACACACCAGCACACTCCGTGGCAGTGATTCTGTATCCCCTAATCAAGGAATCTAAATGGATCAAGATTTGAAATGACAAGAGAAATTTAGACATATTTTGTTTACACATGTAATTTTTTGTTCAAATTATATCCAAGTGTGATATATAGTCAATATTCAAGAGGTACATAAATCCTCATATTTTTACATCCATGCCAAGAAATACTGCATTGAAAAGGGTCCATTTAGCCTACCCTGTTTTATCGCTCTAATCAGCAAATGGCGGGGTAATATTTCTGCTGTCAAAATTGTATTTCCCTCCAAAGTCTTAACCCTTGAATCCAAGTCACACACTCTCTGATGCAAAGTAATGCTTGTCCTAACTATCCGATTAGCACATTATGAACATGTCTTTGGTCATAGTGTACATATCATAACTCACATCAATGTTTTCTGCTATATTATTTCAATGATATGGTTTAACAATTTAAGCTATGGAAACAGCGCTGATTGTTTAAGGGTAGTTAAGATTAACCTCAGTAATAGGGCCATTTGGCACACAGTGGGACAGGGTATTTTTAGCTGTGGGTAATTTGACCTGAATTTGAAGGCTCAAGCCTGATGTGGCCAATGTAAAATAGGATACACGTTAAAGGCTACAGTTCACATATATCTATAACAATATACTGAAGTGTTAATTATCAATCTAATTTTAATCAGAATTATTTCAGATCAGAACTTGCTGGTAACAATGCCCTAATGCACGTTCATGCCAAAAATCAAGGTTCTAATGTCAACGGTTCTCCTTATTTTGCCGACGAAAGGATTCGGATGGACTGACTCATTACCGGACAATTTGCGATCTGTAGCCTAGCTACTTCGTAGGAAAATGGAAATTTTTAACACAACACAAAAAATATTATTCTATCAATAAGATCGAAATGCTCCTAAATTATTTATTCTGCGTGATAGGTGTCTTGTAATCTGATTGACGTTCTTAAAAGGGTGTCAACTGGACAATGAGATGCAAAACACTCGACATATCTCTCGATCCCAGATTAGAAAGATACATATTGAGCGACAGCTAGGTACATCCATTGTCCAAATGTCGTCAAACGGATAAAGCTAATTAACTGATTTGCAAAATTTACAACAAATGCAATATCGACTGTGCATGACCCTATCAAATATCTACTTCTGCTATCGACGAAGGGAATAAATCCAGGAAAGCGAAGGAAAACAGGTATTATAATATACCAATAATATACTGATATTAAGGTCATGTTTCGGAATCATTTTATGTCATTACATTATATGTTGATGCCTCTGCGCCACTCCTCATCAGCAGTCGCACAATATGGTGTCTTATATAGCCATTGTATTGTCTGTGAAGAAAGTTCATCCATCACAACGGACAGCAATTGATATTCTATGACCTGATTGGCCTAACTGAAACCCTAATTTTGACATCCACAACCAGAGGTCCATGCCGAGGGATATATTTGCCGTCACGCATTAACGTTCCGGCCAAATAGTTCAACAATAATCTTGAAATATACACGGATCTAGTTGAAGAGGAAATACCCCCCTCCCACCTTCCCCACTGTGTTTTCATACGTGTTACATTTTACTTTTTGGGTGGATTTCTAATTTGCAATACTTGACCAATCATATGTTACCATGTTGAACTACAAGGAAATGGGCAATACAATATTTGTATAATGAACAGATCAACTCCAATTTACAGCAACACGGGGCAGTCATTTCGAACAGTGCCGGGCAAAATGTTTTCGCCGATTTATCATTGCACGAAATACATTTCTGCATGGCGCCCAGACTTAGGACGGTTACACTTTCCTCCATAATAAAGCAGTAAGATTTTAGTTTCTGTTTTGAGTTTCCAGCAATCATCGAGGTCCAGTCAATTTTCCTCCGTAGCTAGCCAAACAAACGCAAATGTGAAGTTTGGCGCCATTGGTTTATTATGACCTAAAACACTTTCTAGCTTTGACATAGATATTGCAACGAGAATTCTGATTTTGCTCGAAAAAGACACGCTCGTTACCGAAGAATATGACGATCGTGATAAGTTCTGAATATAGTCCATCCACAAATGTATCTTTGTCCATATACTTTGACATTATGATTGTGTTTGAGTATGGATATGAATTAACCCTATCTGGCTTGGGCTTTTTGGGACCTGTTGTGGCCTGGGGGGGGGGCGAAATCCCTCCCCCTAAATATTTTTCTTAACCCTTGAGCTAGAGGGCTGAAACTTAACACACTCTACCCTTGGGTCAATCTTTACCAGCAAATGTAAACAAAATCCAAGATGGCCGCTTTGATGACGTCACAGTCACGTCATTTTCAAAAACGGCATCTTTGGTCGATTTTTCAGTCAGATTTTCCGAATTTTTTATTTATGCAATTTCTCCGGAAAAAAATGCATGATAAATCAGTAAATATTAAGGCACCGTGTCCAATTATCGTTCGCGAATGAATCGTTTATTTCGTCAAATTTTCTCGAAGTCGCGATTATCCAAGGCGCGAGGGAATGGTTTTTTTTTCTTCAAAATAAACGATTCATTCGCGATCGCTGTTCGAATGTTTTTTTTTCTGTTGGCAATCGTTTTTCAATCGAGAAAATTCTCGCGAATAAAAAACGATATCGCGATTCAATCGCTTTTTAATCGAGAAAATATAAACGATTGAAAAAAAGCGATTGAGGATTATAGCCGAAAGTAGTACGCCATTGGTTCAGCCTGACTGACCCGCATACACGTTCGAGTTTCTAACACTTCAGTCAGAATATATAAAGTTCGATCATTTTTTCTTCTTCCTTTTCCATTCTTTGCCTAAAAAAATATCTATATATATACATAGGAATAATGGTTATGCATATAATTATATCTTCATATTTACATATATTTTGTACGGGACACAGGCCCGGATATGGTCAGATTGGGTCATTTGCACTTGCAATTTCCTCTATTATTTTGGGTATTTCTGTGTTTTAAAGCTGGTATTTTTCCAGATTTCTTGTGTAGTATTTTTCGTGAACGTTTTTGGCATCTGTGCGGGCTGAAATTTTGAGTTGATTCGTCAGATTTTCGCTGTACGATTGGTTTTTTGTCCTACGATCACCATTTTCCTTGTGTAGATAGATGGCGCTGTATTGAATATAACATCATTGTCATACGGGGATTTTGAGTCTTCGAAAGCACTTAATTATTAATATATAGCGCGGGCTATTTGTAAAAATTTTCACAACTGGTTAATCCAATAAGAGATGAAATTATATAATATTCAGTTGGTTTTTGGCTTGAGCTTCCTTTTGGAATCATTCATAGTTCATTTATCAAAATATAAAATTAAAATAAAAAGTATTGTACATATGCGAATCCAACCGTTATATGCGATTCAATCGTCATTGTGATATGTATTTGATATAAATATGAAATCACTGCCTCGAATATTCTTATAATAAATAAAATTAACTTGATGGTGATTTTTTGAACTTATTCACATCTCAATAGTTTAAAAACTGTACCAAAACATGAATGGATACCCTTTCCTAATGTATGTTTTACTATAACAAAATATACATATTTAATTACACTATTTTTCACCTTAATTAACCTAGAAATTCTCGGCTGGAGGGCTAAGCTGTTCTGGGTTATCGCCATGCGCCCATTCACACCTCTATCAAGCCTGTGCCGTAATCATTCTGATAATGCAATCAACGACGAACTCAAATGCACTTATGACCTGTACCCGGTATTTACAAAACAAGATATTGTGACTATCATCCTGTATTGTTTATACCAAGTTGCATGAATATATGAGGAAATTATCGAAAGTATGAAGGGCATGACTGAACATTAATACAGTGTCGACTCACACGATTATTGAATAAACATGTAATTTACGCTTCGCCAGAGTAAATCTGAGCGCGAACGTCACAGGAAGCATGGTACAGGTACATGTATATGTATAGATATTTCCAGCATACGCCCTACTTCGGCTTGTAGGAGACTATAGATCATGAATCATATATATTATTCGGTTATCTTACGCATTTATACAGTATAGTATATTAATATAGGTTTTTCCATCGACAAATCCGCAATCAACATTACATGTAGTTCCCAGTTCGCGGATAGAGCGGCGTACGACGGCAACACGGCCTATGTGTCAAATATCACTCCGCCTCACGATTCTCTCGCGCCTTGAAAAAAACGATTCTCTCGCGATTGAAGATTCGCGATCAAGAACGGATCGCGCACGGGTAAACGATTCAAAAACGATATCGCGAGAGAATGTTTTTTTCCAGAAAAGGTTCAATCGTTTTTTCTCATTTTTTCTCTCGATATCCTCGCGACTGATTCGCGATTGATCGTTTTTCAATCGAGAAAATTGAAGAAAAATCGCGAGTGAAGAAAAAACGATTAATGGAAACGATCCCTAATGTGATGTGAAATAAAATAGTTGTTGTCCGCTTTTCATCGCAGAAAAGCAGAAATTTTGAAGAAATATGACAAAAACGTCACATTTCTGGGACCCCACGTGGCCGTCATCTTGAATATTCCCATGATTCTTTGCTTGTAGGGTTATGCAAATAGGCTCAAAATGACCCCATTATGATAAACGATAAAGTCACGGAGTCACGGAGTTTCAGCTCTCCATTTTTTGTTGTTTCTGAGATAGCGCAGGAAGTTTGATAGGGGACCATTTCGCCCCCCCCGGCCAGGTAGGGTTAATTGCGGATACATGTTTGGTAAACTATGTGAATCTTGATTTTACCCCGAACAAGATGGAATAAAGACATGAGTACGCTCATACTCTTGTGGCCTTTTAGGTTACGATGTTCTTGTTCGTGTTCCAGAAAAGGAGTGTATAATCTGCTTTCATCTGCTGCGTTTTGATAGCATCGCTTTTCTTATGAATGTGAGTTTGTTGTATTTGTGTATTGTGATGTGCCAATAATAAACGTAATAGATGTCATAGCCATAACTAGTCCAAAGAACGGAATGAGTAGGAGAGTCCGGAGCAAGTTGCACCGGGAACTGGTAAGTTGAAACGGTGTTCTTGTAAAGGAGGTCGAAAGGATGTCAGAATTCTCAGGTTGACAATGGTGATAATATCTAGGACTGTGCAACTACTCAGCAATAGGGTTTCTGTCTCCCGCATCCAGAAAAATGGGTTATGGAATTTTCCAGAGTGTGTGTCCAAAAGTGATACTAGTAGTTCCACATTATGAACGGTATATACATCGCCGAATTCGAACTAAACATCGTGAACTCCATGAACACTGTGACAGGCACTACCGAAAACAACCAACGCTACGAACATATGGTATCACGAGGCGTAAAACTAGCAGTATATCGAGACTTCGCCATGGCCGTAGGTTTCCATATCTTAGATAAGCACTTGTAGTCCGGTAGCCAAATCGCAAAAAGGGGTCTAAATAAGGTTTTCGTAGCACCCCCCGCGTAGGTTTAGTTTGACCACTGTTTATGAACGAGTATCATCTGCTGGTCAGTTCTAGACCTGATGTAGGCATCTACGGTGGTGCCTAAGGTCACAGCATGCATTTCTTCACCGCTGTCTGAACAAGACAAAATTATCTCTAAGATGGGGGTAGGGGTATTTATGAACGTATATCTTTTTTATTCTTGCACTAAACTTTCTGTAACTTCCCATACCTGACCTCTGAATAATATTCTATTAAATAACGTAATCCAAGTTACGCCTTTTACGTTTTTTACGTCATGATGACGCCATAACTTGGAGGGCACATTTTTCCTCGATTTTTTTTAGAAATGAGACTCGATTTTTTGTTTTGCAGTTGCAGAAACTTTTTTTGCATTCTGTCTGATTTGTATTTGTGAAAGATGATCCTCTCTTCGTTAATTCTAGACCTGGTGTAACCATCTAATATGCACTCCATGGATGTTACATGACCATGTTTAACGGCACCAGAGTATGAGAAATATGAAGCCGAAATAGGGGTAGGGGTGATTACGTTCTAATATTTTATTTATTCCCGATCCTAACGCAATGAAATTTAACACATATTGAGTATGTGTACGGATCATTCAGATAAAGCAATCCGATTCCGATTATCTTCAATATTGGTGTCACTATGTCGTTATTATCACCATGGAAGTATTGTTTTCTGGACCTTTTGTTGTAAGTTTCCAACGATGTATTGTTACCCTGTTAACTTTTGCTTGATGTGTGTATTCAAGACCACGCATGCATGGCTTACTTGGAATGGGGTGTTGACGTCTACGGTAATGAGTTAGGTCGCATGATGCCTTCTCCCAATGCTCTCTGAGTAACACAAAAACAAACAAGGAATGGGGGTAGGGGTGATTATGCTTCGATATCTCCTTCACTCTTGGGTCTAGATAGCTCAAGCTTTTAACACTCTGTGGTTGGATACTAGTTGAGCAAAACAAGGAATCAAACTTCCAATACTTCTGGAACGAAGTATCTGTAATGTCTGTTTTGAACTCTCGTGTATATTCTTTATAGCATAGTCAGTGTTACAGGGCTAAATATCGTCGCTCTGAAATATTTGTATCTAATACCGCCCAAGTCAGTGTTAGGGGCCGTGTGGTCATGTCATTCAATTTATGGACATGAACAGTCACAATAAAAGTGGGTGTGGGATAAAAATCATCACAGGGGTCACTTTTGGTTCTTGTGATGATTTTAGAAATATGCAGTCGGTGGGGTAATATGACTTCTTGTCAGTACGCCGGCTACGTTTCTCATCGCCCTTTTAATGTTACGTTTAATTGTGGTATGTGTTTAATATGTTTCACACATGTTAAACTCTGCTCGACTTAGGTTAAGGATTATCAACTAGAGACTCTTATCAACTCTTTGCCAAGAACGGCTTTACATGAAGTTGCCGCTTGCATTTATTAATCTAGCTTGTGGTCAATTATTAAACAAGAACGGGTCTATATAATGTTGCCGCTTGCATTTGTTAAGTCCATCAGTGTCATGTCGAAATTATGGACATACAGAAAGAAGATGGATTCAGATTGTCTAGTCTCACCAATGTTTCGATATCTAATTAGAGAAAACCAGTTAATTTGGTAGATGAAATGAATGAATGTTACATGAAATGAAAGGAATGGATTCAGGTCAGGAAGTACTGAGAGAAGACGAAAGGCAAATCCCATCAAACTATTTTCAAATAAGATGCATGAAGTTAGACAAAATGCATTGAAGCAACAGAAACCCGTGCTCACCCAACGTGTATAATCCAAAGACCTAATTCGTATAACATCCACATCAAAGAAAAATGTGGATGGTCGAAATTGAAAATATGTACCTCAGTTCATATAAATTAATTCGATAAATATATCTCACTCGAAAATGGATACTTGTCATTTTCTTTGGTTCCATTCTTGAAGCTAGATATACATTATGGGAACGTTCTATTATACTGTGATGCTTAATTGATATTGACAAACAAAAACAAACATTCCAATGCCTTCCTTTTGTATAAAAGGTAATTGAAAAAAAATGCGAAAAGAAAGATCCAATATATATGAATTTGTCAATACAATAGTTATATCACTAGCAAGTGTCAGATCCGATATCAAGATTCAATAACCAGCCGCAGTCCATAAAGAAATTCCGCTTCAATAATCGCAAGACCTATTTCGTATGACAGTTAGTCTCAATTCCAATGTGTATGAAATAAATACAAGAAAAACAGTTTTCAATATCAGCAAGACATAATGATGTTCTATACATAAACTTCTAATCACTGATCATTATTCTTTATCCAAAGGAATTCCAAGTCGTGTGCAGAGTATCAGTCACGCTCTGAATGCGATGTTCATTTGAACACTATGTGAAAACACATGATATCCAAACAACCGCCAATCTTAATAAATTAATATCCTATCAATGTTCCCCAATCGTACATGTCGCTACATAAAATATTAAGTTTTACAATTGAATTTGGTGTTCTGAGCGCCCTTACCATGCATATTTGAGGGCATTATGACATCATGGTCGCATCTGGACTAGTCCACTTGCAGTCGAGGAGGGGAGATAGGGTCACAGTGTCCGTTTACCCTAATGTTTACACCAAAGACCAGTCCATATATCTACCACGTATTATGGTGCCACAATGTCGGGACCACGGCGTCGAAGTCGACTGAGCCAACCAAATATTCTCTATCATTAATGTTCCCTTCAAAGCACTAGGAAGTATTCTCAGGATTGGTTATCACTCGAGTTACTGCAAGCCTGTTAGATCCTTCAAGCGACATATCCAAATGGGGAGCAGACAGGATTTAATTTTAATTAGATTGAACAGTCTCATGCATTATAGTCAAAATTAGCTAAAATCCAGTTGCATTGTAAGGCTGTGTTATCTTGCCGTCAGGTATTTGCGCATCCCTCTTCTGTCCGTTTTTGCAAATATCAGACCAGTCTCGGCAAACTGAGATTATATATACATGTATATATATATGATTAATTGAAGCGATATACTAGAGTTGGTACAAACTGACGTCTGGCGGATAAAATGCAACCATATGACTCAACCACAAGCTTTTCTCGACACCTCACATTTCAACCTCAGCCCCGAGAATACGGTGAATTTAGCCTTAGTATCTCAGCTGCGCTGTTATTGCAGCTGTTCATGTGAAGAATATGAAGTATCCACACGACCCCTAGCACCGGCTTAAGCGGATTTAGATACTCTAGCTCTAACGCTGTGATGACAGATCAGCCCAAAGAAATAACTCGTTTGATTACATCGTGGACGTCTGATGGAGAAAATGTTTCAGCATGGGGTAAACATGGTAAATGTAAGAATACCCTGAAAAACTAACCTGTAATGCCAGACGTCGTACGGCTTAAATTTCCCATCAAAATAATAAACCTACATATATTTGTCGAATGACATGTTCAGGGGGCGGGCCTCGGAGACTAACAGTCCACCAGCAGATACCTACCATATACAGGTAATACATTGGAGCGATATGCAGAAAGGTGGGGGAAATTGACGACGTCTAGCAACTAAAAGGCCATCATATGACTCGGCTTCCCTCGGCACCTCACATTCAGATCCAAGAATGAGGTGGATTCTCGAACGAACGTAGCCTAAGTATCTCGGCCGCGCTTTTATTGCAGCTGTTCACGTGGAGACTATGAAGTATCCTCACGGCCTCTATACCATCTTAGTTTACCGAGATATCAGACCGTCCCAACACGGTCGCCGTTTCGATTCTACTCATATTTCATTGCAAACAAGATTGAGCAAACAGACAGTCTCCAGCAGTAAAGTCGTTTCTTATTCATTACAATTAATGTTTCCTCCCAATCCCTTGCTGTGATTGTATCAAAGTTACGTATACTCATGCAAAATTCATTATAATCCAAGTTTTCACAATATAACACTGATTGGACAAGAGACATGAGGAATTCCAGCTAACCCCGATTTTTGTGGGACACTCTCAATCAGATTTTGTTTTTCTGTATTATTTCAGGCCAGATTATAAGTTTGTCACTCACAAAATCATATTAATTTACTTCTGTACGACACTAGCTTCAAATGAAACCTTTTGAAACACTATCCAGATATAAGCGTAACATTTTATAGAAATAAAGAAAGAAAAAACAGAACAAGGCGCCATAATCAGACACAAATAAAGAAAAAAATACAATTTCTAGAGTCATGACGTCATAGCGACGAAACTAAAGCAGTTACCGGAAGTCTGATTACTCTATCTTTCAGGTCGATATCCAAAAGCAATGCGTGGAGCATTTCAGTATGATAAACCGCGAACTAAAGAAAACATGGGAGGGTAATCTCCCCTACCCCCATTTAGATTTAGTGGTCTCATGACCAGATAACATCAATATGAATCCCTGCTGAGGTCAAACGGGACTTAGTAGAAAGACGTATCTGGTCTAGAATTAAACGGGAGCTTATTTGTCAAATATCATAAAAAAATGGATTACTGCGAAAGAAATAGAGAAAATCGGAGAAAATATTTCCCAAAACTCATGAGATAAAGGCTTCTCGAGCTTATGACGTCACTATGACGTGGCTATATTAGCTAGAGGAATTTGGACTATTTTATCTGAAAGGTCATTATTCGGAGGTAAATTTGTATAAGTTTCAGATCGCGAAGCGCAGGGGTAATAAAAATATGAGGGCTGAATTACCCCTACCCTCATTCCGGTTTTAAATTTTTCAAAACCAGTCCGCATCAAACAATTGCATGTAGCAACCTTAGGCACCACCGTAGATGTCTACATCAGGTATTTAATTGACCGGGAGATGTTGATCTTCATGAAAAAGAAGTCAAACAAAATCTACGCGGGGGGTGCTACGGAATGACATGTTCTCGCGAGTGGCTACTGGACTATTGCTGTCCACAGAGCCCGAACATACACTCGCGAAACAAACATTCTGTATTTTCAACAGAGAAAGGGACTTTCATTGTGGAAGTGTTCGAAAAACGCCCAAAGATGCGGAGATTTGGTAGGTATGGTGCGGGTTGGGTGTATTTGTGCGCCTTGTGTGTCGGCGATATGAAGTGAATCTGGAATAAAAACGTTCATTGAGTAGGTGTGAAGCTACCATACCTGGTATTCGTATATTTATTAGAGTGTCTCCCTATATAAATTGCAATGAGATAAAACTGCATATTCCCCGGTCACGTGGGTGTATATTGTCCGCTGAAACTGCATATTCCACTCCCCATGGAATATACACCACAGGAAGATAATTACAACAGAGGCCGCCCCGTTCTCTCGCTCGCACTACAAACAGTCGATCCCGGAGTAGTTCGTCTAGCTGAGTTTAGCTGCAGAATACAGCAGAAATAAATATTCCCCCCATCTACTTGTAAGTAGAATCGTACACAAGCACGTTATTGGAGTAACTAACAAGAGTCATCGAACAACTATATGTGTGTTGCGAGATTTACACGATACTAGCGCGGCAGCTCCGAATCTGTGAAATCTCGTACATGGTAAATTATGTTGCCCACTAAAAACAACCAACGGAAGGATTGCGCTCTCGCAAAATGAAATATAAAACAATATTTTGCTCAAGGAATAATAGATTAGCACAGAGAGTCTGCGGTTCTGGCAATATGCACATGCTCGGGGCAACAAAACTGCATATTCCCCTCAAAACAAGTCAATATTTTCATGTTGTGTAATTGTTTCGATGGTTCTCCAATAGCAGGCTTCAGATCCGACATTCAATATTCAGCCGTCGTCCATGACAAACATCCTTCTCAATGATCGAAAGACCTGTTTCGTATACCGGTAACAGGTATTACCAATTCCATATGAAATAAAAACAAGAGAGAATCGGTCAACAGCTTTCAATGATGTCAACGAGATATGATGTCTAAAACACATGATATTCAAATCATGCACCAAATGTAATGCTTGATCATCAGATACATCTACATGTACACTACAGGGTGAATAAAAAAATGTCCACCTGTGGTTTTGTTAATTTATTCAAGATATAATTTATTGTGTATATGAATTTAACACAACGAAGGGTACTCCCTGTGCTATATTCACCCATCGTATGTTTTATTTATGGACAAAATTATAACGATTACCAATGACGCTCATGGATAAAAAGTACACTCTCTGCATGATGTGGAAATACATGAAAACGGACACAGGAATGAGATACTTCACATGTTTAGCTATTTTCAGGTATCTCTACTGCACTTTAAGACTTAATCTTCGTGAGTTGTTACTTGACATTGGAAAAATGTGCAACGGAAATATCTGAAAATCGATAAAAAGTGAAGACTTTCATTCTTGTTTCTTCATCAACTGCTGCGTTCACTCGTTTCTGCGTTATGGAGAGAATGCACTTTTCTTTCGTGAGCGCCATTGCTATATACACAATATATGTATATTTTCTTCCATGAATAAACCATAGCATGGTTGAATATAGTGGAGAGATGAAGTACCCCTCCATGCGTTATATTCATATACACAATAAATTGTAACTTCATATGAATAAATGAACAAAATCACAGGTGGACATATTTTGACTCGCCCTGTATTACTGATCTGAGATGCTTATAGGCACATTAGTTCGCATTCTATCATAGTAAATACACTTTGTATGCACATGACGGGTTCACTTGTCTATCGTTGGTAGCATGCAGGCCATTGTGGACGAAATTTTATAATTGTACCAATTGTGTGCTGGAATGGTCAATAATCAAAACAGTTCCAAAAAAAGAGAAGGGAAGAATGAAATAAAACTTTCCTCCAATAACATCTGAGACTATGGTGCTTTGTTTTCAATGAACGAACTTTTTATATCCAAATTCTGAATGACAGACAATTTCAAGTTCGGTTGGGTATCACCATGTCTGATCATTTCGATCAAAATCAAAGTGTCCCACAAGGTAGCATTTTGCCTACTACTCTGTTTAGTATCAAGATCAACAGCTTAGCTGCAGTTTTGAATAAATCAATTGATGGTTCACTATTTGAAGATGATTTCAAAATATCGTATAGTGGACAAAAACATTTTGCCCCCCCCCCCCCCCCCCGGCCAGGTAGGGTTAATTGCGGATACATGTTTGGTAAACTATGTGAATCTTGATTTTACCCCGAACAAGATGGAATAAAGACATGAGTACGCTCATACTCTTGTGGCCTTTTAGGTTACGATGTTCTTGTTCGTGTTCCAGAAAAGGAGTGTATAATCTGCTTTCATCTGCTGCGTTTTGATAGCATCGCTTTTCTTATGATTGTGAGTTTGTTGTATTTGTCTGTTTTTATGTGTATTGTGATGTGCCAATAATAAACGTAATAGATGTCATAGTCATAACTAGTCCAAAGAACGGAATGAGTAGGAGAGACCGGAGCAAGTTGCACCCGGGAACTGGTAAGTTGAAACGGTGTTCTTGTAAAGGAGGTCGAAAGGATGTAAGAATTCTCAGATTGACAATGGTGATAATATCTAGGACTGTGCAACTACTCAGCAATAGGGTTTTTGTCTCCCGCATCCAGAAAAATGGGTTATGGAATTTTCCAGAGTGTGTGTCCAAAAGTGATACTAGTAGTTCCACATTATGCACATCCTCGGGGCAACAGAACTGCATATTCCCCTCAAAACAAGTCAATATTTTCATGTTGTGTAATTGTTTCGATGGTTCTCCAATAGCAGGCTTCAGATCCGACATTCAATATTCAGCCGTCGTCCATGACAAACATCCTTCTCAATAATCGAAAGACCTGTTTCGTATACCGGTAACAGGTATTACCAATTCCATATGAAATAAAAACAAGAGAGAAGCGGTCAACAGCTTTCAATGATGTCAACGAGATATGATGTCTAAAACACATGATATTCAAATCATGCACCAAATGTAATGCTTGATCATCAGATACATCTACATGTACACTACAGGGTGAGTAAAAAAATGTCCACCTGTGGTTTTGTTAATTTATTCAAGATATAATTTATTGTGTGTATGAATTTAACACAACGAAGGGTACTCCCTGTGCTATATTCACCCATCGTATGTTTTATTTATGGACAAAATTATAACGATTACCAATGACGCTCATGGATAAAAAGTACACTCTCTGCATGATGTGGAAATACATGAAAACGGACACAGGAATGAGACACTTCACATGTTTAGCTATTTTCAGGTATCTCTACTGCACTTTAAGACTTAATCTTCGTGAGTTGTTACTTGACATTGGAAAAATGTGCAACGGAAATATCTGAAAATCGATAAAAAGTGAAGACTTTCATTCCTGTTTCTTCATCAACTGCTGCGTTCACTCGTTTCTGCGTTATGGAGAGAATGCACTTTTCTTTCGTGAGCGCCATTGCTATATACACAATATATGTATATTTTCTTCCATGAATAAACCATAGCATGGTTGAATATAGTGGAGAGATGAAGTACCCTTCCATGTGTTATATTCATATACACAATAAATTGTAACTTCATATGAATAAATGAACAAAATCATAGGTGGACATATTTTGACTCGCCCTGTATTACTGATCTGAGATGCTTATAGGCACATTAGTTCGCATTCTATCATAGTGATGACACTTTGTATGCACATGACGGGTTCACTTGTCTATCGTTGGTAGCATGCAGGCCATTGTGGAAGAAATTTTATAATTGTACCAATTGTGTGCTGGAATGGTCAATAATCAAAACAGTTCCAAAAAAAGAGAAGGGAAGAATGAAATAAAACTTTCCTCCAATAACATCTGAGACTATGGTGCTTTGTTTTCAATGAACGAACTTTTTATATCCAAATTCTGAATGACAGACAATTTCAAGTTCGGTTGGGTATCACCATGTCTGATCATTTCGATCAAAATCAAAGTGTCCCACAAGGTAGCATTTTGCCTACTACTCTGTTTAGTATCAAGATCAACAGCTTAGCTGCAGTTTTGAATAAATCAATTGATGGTTCACTATTTGTAGATGATTTCAAAATATCGTATAGTGGACAAAAACTATACATAACATTGAGAGAACATTTCAACTTGGTTTAAATATAATTCGAAAATGGTTTCAAGTTCTTCAGAGCAAGGACAAATTGTATACATTTTTGTAGAAAGTATTTCCAGCACAAAATCCAGTACTTACATTAGATGGAACTTAAATCAAGGCAGCAAAAGAAATCCATCAGTGTCCAGGATAACAGGGCACTCTCGTGTTCAAGCGCATATAGCCACTTTCGTGATATGACTGAAAAATTATTGAAAACGACGTTAAACCCTACTCACTAACTAACTCACTCAAATTCTTAGGAATATCGTTTGATCATCGAGTAATGTTCTTATCGCATATATATTGCTTGAAAGCTAAGTGCACGAAAGCTCTAGATTTGTTGAAAGTATTGGCCAGATATAAGTGGGGAGGAGATCAGCAGACGCTTCTCCATTTATGTCAATCACTTGTTCGTTCTAAGCTTGATTATGGCACTATTGTTTACAATGATGCAAACAAGTCAAACTTGGCAAAACTAGATCCTATCCCCCACCAAGAACTAAGACTTTGCCTCGAAGCGTTCAGTACATTACCTAAAGAAAGCTTATATGTCGAAGCAGATGAATCTCCTTCGAAGAATTAAAATAGCACTGCAATATATCACAAATTTGCGATCTAATCGCTAAAGTCCTGCGAATAAGTGTGTTTTCAACCCTCAATACATGGCCCACACATTGTAAAAGCTGGTTTTAAGCTTACCTTACAAGCTGGTATTTATCTTACCTAACAATCTCAGTTTCACCATGGCAGTTAGCCAGACCAGATATCACAATAACGAAATATAAAAAAGGCATACACGGACCATCTCGTGTATACACAAGAATTGGATCTATTGAGAGAAAAAATACAGATCCCATCAAGCTATTTATACAGATGGTTCTAAAGATGGTGAGAGAGTAGCGCGTGCTACTATCTGTAGTTCCGAAAGTAAAATCTGTCGTCTTCCAGGTGAAAGTTCGATTTTCACTGACGAAGCCAAAGCTCTATTGTCAGCTTCAGAAGGTATTGGGTCTACTATAGGAGGAAATTATGTCATATTCTCAGATCCACTGTCATGCCGTTAGCGATTGAGAGTGGAACTTCAATTCACCCTACCATCTTGAACATTCTACAATTATATGACCTTAGATTTCATCAACATATTGATGTTTTGTTTTGTTGGTTGCCTAGCCACGTTGGCATCAATGGTAATACTGAAGCTGATGAAATGGCTGAGGTAGCCCTAGATAATGAGGCTGATCCTGTAGGAATCCCATATAGCGATTACAGACCCTCTATCTGTGCCTATGTAAGAAAGTTTTTTCAATCTTTATGGATAATAACATACTCCATGAGATGAGTTTCAAAAAAATCTGTAGGATATACTCATCTGAGCAGCCAGAAAGGTTTCGATCAAGCCATGATCTGGCGATGTAGAATCGGCCATACTCGATTAACTCACGAACATTTACTAAACAAAGGAACCAGCTCAGAGGTGTACTCCATGCCACCAAGATCTCACAGTGAAAAATATTCTGATCGACTGTATAGATTTTAAGATTGTAAGAGATTCTTTTCATCAAGCAGCTACTTTAGAAGGTATTTTAGTCGTGTTAAAGAAGACTGTATTTTAGGTTGTTTGCGAGAAATCGGTTTGCCGTAAAGGCTGAACGCGACGTTAAATCTTACTTCTCTCTTTCTCTCGCGTTAACACAGTTCTCTGTTCTTACGTTTGTACACCACGTCTTTAGCCCGACTATGTGTTGTATCGTTACCCCCTACCTTTTCATTGTCTTTTGTTACATCGAATGATACCGCCAGTTGTTATCTTGCGATTCAGGAATGTCAGTGGCCAAAGATTACACATAGTCCAAGTTATGAAATAATGCACACGCCGTCACTGTCATCCAATTTCTTAGACACCAATATCTGCTTTGTAGCTATTGATCTCCAGACTGTTCATGATAAATGATGATGGGCTCTGTGACTTATCACTGATGTCCATTGCAAGCAATTTATCCTATTGAAGAAACCAGGATTAAGTAGATGACTTGTCTTTAAATCCCAGTCAATATCACTTATAAGAGCCATTCAGTAAAATTCTGGGTCGTCTCCAGAGAAAACCTTGATGCCCAACCCACAGTGGAAAAATTATTCATTATTGTATCATTATGTCTGTCGAGCATAATATATTCCATTATTAGTGTTAAAATGTCACAGAATATTCCCTCCTTTCATCATCATTAGCGATGGAATCCACCCTATGCGAGCAACTGAATTTCAATAACAACACTCATATGCACTGTCGCCCTCTCCGCCTTCCTGGAAATGATCGATTCTTCTGATCTTCTTCCCGTTTCACTTCCTGTATAAAAAGACAAAAATAAATGGAGTAAGCCTAAGATCGTACAGAACTCTTTTACTTAAAGGAGTGATTGGAGGAAATTTCTCGATTTTCGTGACTGCCCCTCCCCACCTTTTTGGCGCCTCTCCACCGACTCAGAGAGATTTCATCAACCCAATTCCTCACGTTCTGGCAACGTAAAATGACATATTTTGTTCTTGTACACCCCCATCCCTAACGCCCCTCTCTCTAAGTTAAAAAAACCCAGATACATGTAGTAAGGTGGTTATTATAGCATACTAATTTGTAGCCTCACCCTAAGTCGTATGTCTGTAAATATCATCACATCGCAAACCGAACTCCCTCTGCCCCCGGAATAAATAACAGCCCTGCCTTAAACAGATCACAATAGAGACCACATGAACCGTGGTGTCCATTTTTCGTCACTTCCGTGAAATTCTCAAACTCAAGCTAATTCACACATCCCATCAAATTACGAGTATACTTCAGCAAATTATTCATTTGTCATACTTACCCAGTTTGGATTGCAAGTAATATGTTTCTGGATTCAACACAACGATGGTGTTTCTTCGTACAATGGAATGTACCGCTTATGTTTCTGGACGATCATTCCGAGCAATACATGACAAAACAACCTCAGGCTGAACCACTTGCAGGTAGGCCGTTGGACCAAAATTCTGTTCAGCGGACAGCGAAATCGGGGAAAACGTTGATCTTGATTTAGTTTAACGTTGACAATCTCGTATGTGAGAATTCAACGTTGAATTGCTCGTCTGTCAGAAATAATATTGTCAATTTTCACGCTCCTACAGAAAAACGCCAACTTGTTTACAGAATTTATGGTATAGAATAAAGCGCGATAATTGATAGATATGCTATTAGGCTTGCCTACATAAAAGTTCAATTCTATAACACTTGTGTCAGTAACATCGAGCTAACCGTGAATTTATCAAACGTTTTAGCACGGTTATGTGAAATCAACACGCGTCAAGTGCAGGTGTTCATTGGGAGATTCCATTTCACAAGTCGGACGAGGAAAGGGACGTCTGTTTTCAAATAGGTAACAATCGAATATAACAAACAACTAAATTGCAAAATGAAATTTCTTTCTCAAGTTTAACTGTTATTTCTATCGTGAAATTGAAATTAACAAAGCAACACAAATAGACCTATATCCACGTAATTTCCACACAGATGACTCAACCGAGACGGCAGCATCGTGCCAATACCAGTGGACGATTTCGTTCAACATAGGGGAAAATGGATGTCAAAGTTTACCGTATTATTTCAACCTTTCAATATAATCGTTGTTGATAATCAATTTGAGTTTGCCCGGGGCCTAAAATTTATAGACTTTCCGAAACTAACTGTGCATGAAATAACCACTGAGCACAACTATGAAAACATTATTTCCCAAATAAAGTGAATTCCAGAAATGAGAGAGAATTAAGGTTTAATGTCGCGTTCAGCAATATTTCAGCTATACAGAGACGACCAAACAAAATTTAAGTGTTGCAGCAAAAGCAAGTTAATAACTCACTAACCTAGAAGTAATCAACACAACACATTAACAACATGTACATATATTAAAATTTGAATTGAACCCTCATTTTCTAAAGTGTCTTTTAGAAAAAACCCAACAGATTGAAGGAAGTGATTTATGTGTTATCTGAAACTTTTTTCAGAATCTCTTTCAAGCTTATTGTATTCATTATTCATAGCATTATGCAAACTTTATGACTTTGTTGTTTGAAAAACTCCAATTATTTTTAGAAATGCGGTTTCCAAAACAACCAGTTGCTAGGGGCTTCATTTTGAAAATGTAGGTTATGAAATCTGAATCAATGAATATGCAGTAACAAATGTGGGAATCATTTTCATCAAAAATAAAATCAAGCTGAACTTTTAAGTTCCAGAATCTAATATAATCATCTCTAGTTCACTGTGTGACATCACCAAAGCTCATTTGCATACACAATTTTTACCACAATCAAAAAGCTTTGATTATACAAGATCTCAGCAACCAGTGAGGATACTTTGAAGAAATAAAATTTAAAACTTTCAGAAAAAATATATCAACCACATCTCTCCACCAGGAGTTTTAATTTTCCATTTGGGTTCTCCTTAATAGTTTGAAGTTAACAAATCACAGCAGTATAAAAATTCATACTCATATAATTTAGGTTTTCTTGATGCAATATTACTGCAATTCTGGTAAATCAGTTTCAATACAAACATATCTTAGAACATTTTAAACTCTAGGATTTTTTTGGTATTTTTTAGTTGTAAAATTTGCTGAAAAATTTCGCTGACAAAGTTCAAGAAATTTCCAATTCTCAAAATGCTTTTTTAGCAGATATATTCACTACATTTGCATCAAAATTGCTTCAAGACCACCCAAATGATAATATGTGAATATTCAGGTAACTGTGATTTGTTGAGAGAGACACCAATACTATTACTACATCCCATGATAGATGGCCCTTATTGATAGTTGATGAATTATGCAAGCAAACAATCCTCTCTTCTGTCATAAAAATACTGAGTCCACCCATTTAGCGTGTCTGATTGTTAGCCAGAGTTATTTTCAGGTCTCTCGCAGCAACATGGTGTTTTTTATCAAACGCGCGAAAAATTATATCACAGTATTAGTGTTTCAATTCCACAAATCAACAGAGTGAGGGTCTATAAGGAACCATGTATATCTTAAGCCAAATTATTTTTTGCAAATCATTTACATTTGCTATAGCAGGAGCAAGACTAATGTATTCTTTTGCAATCAGCATTCGGAGTTATTTCAGAAATATAATTCGCAGCTTTATGGTTGAAGCGATATTTTATCATTGAGTTGCCCCATATATTTTCCAGGACATTTTGGTCCGCTGATGACTATTATTCATTTATTTTATGCATTTCAGTTAGAAAAAATTAACAAAAACAGTATTTTAGATTAGAACCACACATAGGCCTACCTATCCAAAATAAGTACAGTTCTGAATCATTGTACGTGATTGCACAGCATTATTAAGACAGACTTTCTACATCACATATCCTATTTTAGTCGGTGCAGGACTTTGTGACTATGGCATCTCAAATCGCACGCACGTGTATTTGTTTATACGGAAGTTACAACCACGCATGAACCTCGAAAGGCCAAATATTGACCAATCAGCGATCGGCTAACCTTCTGTCTCTATCCGCAAGTCTTTTCTGGTATCCCACATGACCGCCATTTTTCTATTTACCCATGATCCTCTGCTCGGGGGGTCATGCAAGTAGGTTCAAAATGACCCGAATATGGTAATCGAAAAGTCGGAATGGTGAAATCCTGTTGTCACCCAGGTGAAAATCTTCTCACCCCGGTGAAAACGTTTCCACTCAGTTGAAAACCTTTTCATCCAGGTGACTGGAAAATTTTCATTCGGATGAAACTAAACCAAAAGAAGCAATACCTAGAACTAAATAAATAATACAAACTGGAAAAATAACATGTCGTATATGGGCCGCCGTACATCTTCAATATGTCGTAGAACACCATACACAAGAACTATGAATCCTTCTATCCGCGCTGGGTTAATGTTTGCACTTCTCACATAGTCAGGGCGAAATTAGAATATTTTAAGATATGCAAATATAATGCTCAGGGTCTTTTCACATTCGATCCGTATCTTCCGAATGGAGGATATCGTGAACGATCACTCCTGACATTTCAAGCTGACTCGCCATTCTTGAAGTAGGACCCGGTCATTCGTTTGCATATAGGAGGATTCCATAAAATATAAGTTTTAATTCACATTAACCGTGAAGGGGCGCATCTGGTGTCATTAAGAAAATATTGAAATAAATAAAACATAACATAAATGCAAAATAGAAAATTGCCACGACATCTAGTATGCATCTGATTACTGCATTCATATGTCACACCTGCGAAATTAATAGATTTTATTGAGAACGGACCGCCACATATACCTGTCCACAATCACACCCATGGCATCCTTAGATCCTGCCGATATTCTGCGATATTTGGCCAACAGTATCGACAAGAACGAAACCAGGAAAACTCAGCAAGAGAAACGTTCCATACGTCGAGCTCCTCAAAGGAATTATCAGATAGCAGTATGCCAACAAAATGCTTTGATCATTGAAAGTGAATATATTTATTATGAGTTTTATCTTTGATTGTTTGAGCGAGATACTATTCTTTTGTTTGTATAACCCATTTACAAAGTAATGCAAAAAGTGAATCCTTGTGACTCGCAATTAATATATTTTGTAGAATTCATATGTGGTTACTATGTAAACATTACCTGTAGTTCAACCTAAGGCGATCGCAAACTAATGGTGTACAAGAAAATGTTGAGAAAAAAAAAACAATATGGCCGATTTGATGACGTCATTTTCCAAAAATACATTTCTTGGTCGATTTTTCGATCAAATTTTGCCCAAATTTTATTCATGTAATTGTTCCTAGAAAATGCATGATAAAGTACCCGTAAATTTATCCGTGATCCTCTGCTGGCGAAGTTATGCGAATAGGCTCAAAATGACTCAAACATGATGAACTGCAAATTCACGGAGTGTCAGCTCTAAATTTTTTGTCGTTCAGGAGGTTACGCAGAAAGTTTGGTGGTGCCGGTGTTGGGGGTGCGAATGTCCCGCCTCCATGCCTGGTACGGTTAAACAAGAAATTGTTTGCATAAAATAGTTCAACATATATAGAAACCCCGGAAAACTCGGGTAAGAGTCGATATCCCTCATAGGCCAGCGTATAGAATAAATACTCGGTGTGTTCGACATACATGTTTTTAAATCCAGAATATGTGATGAATAAACTATTAATTTATAAGTGCCTTAGGTTCTTTGACCGCATTTTTGCCACTGATTACATCTTTAAACGGACATGTTTGTTACCCAAGATGTTTACTTTCTCATAAATCGAGGTTATTCTTTGTTCCTCGGGGTATTTGGTTCCACATAAAACCAATTTACCGTCCTTGTGGAACAATCTGGTTCTTTTTGTATTGCTATTTGGTATTGTGATATGAGAATTTGGATCTGTATTTTGGTTCCACCTGCTACGAAAATAGACAACAAAATTTCTCGGAGAGCGCAATAGAATGAGCCAAAATGGTTTAACGGAGAGCAAAATTTTGTTGAATTCACCTGAAGAACTAAGTACGAAGTACCAAGGTTCCATGGTAGTGACTTCACAGAGGTCGGACGGAAATGATCTGTTGGTGCCATCTGTCGGAAGTAGGTCAATAACGCCGTAACTCCCCTTTCTATACTACTCTCTGGTACGCATGTTCACGTGTAAACTGGATGGACAATCGGAAGAAGTAATCGAGGCTGACGGTGTCGATCGATGCACATCATGAACCCTATAGGATCCATATACTATTTAAGCCTATATTATTTATGCGGACATTTTCTATACCATATCGTTGGTCTTAAGTTAGCAAACTCAATAGGATGCCCCGGAAAGCTGTGAATTTTCGTCATACAAGGGTTAAAATTTCAGCGAAGTAAGTTTGTCGTCTAAGTTAAGAAAAAATCACCGTTGTTACTGGGGTGAGGAGGAGCGGGTTAATAACGGTACCAGTGTAAAAGGAAAAACTGCCCCTTTTCATATGTTTTTCTTTGGAAAAATATATCTCTTATCCCAGTTGCAAATCAGGAAAACATGTCTTACTTAGCTTTGTTATTAAATGGGACCAGGCTTTTCTATCCAAAATGCATTCTTTACATTCTTGTATGCCTTTTTGTCAGGATTTCCTGGAAGATCACGTTAGGCCTTACACAATGGACATTGGTTAAAAGTTGAAATAAAAATCTAATAAATATTATAAAGTACCGCTGTGGAGGCGGCCAAGCGCTGTAATTAATTTTCTCACGCTAAATGTATTATCCAATCGGCGTCTTTGAAAGTGTTATGCAAGGTGAGAAAGGAAACAACAAACTTTGCTATATACACAATTACAAAACTACAAGACAACAATTGAAAGCGTGAAACAAATCATACAGAGGTGAACATGTACCTGCCATACTATTGTTCAGATCAGGGCAAGATTTGCTGATATATATGGATTTTTTTTATCTTTAGTTGTGATTCGAATTTAACATTGTCTATAATAGTGTAGCTGGCATGGTTGGGAAATTATGTCCTTTGTACAAACTGTGATAACCAAATGCAGATATTTAATGGAGGTTAAATTATTTTTTAACATTCTTTCGGGTAGATTAACGACCTCTACTATATATTTTGTTAGTTCGTTATGAATTTTTTGCAAACAGGAGAATGAGACGGTTTCGCATTTACTTTGGAGTTGTGAGGAAGGTAGGTTAATTTGGCAGCGAATAGAAGAGTGGTTAAGGATAAAGGCAAACATTCACGTCGATTTCAATGAAAGCAAGGTTTTGCTAGGATTGAGTGTTAAAAGAAATAAGTAAGACAGGAGAGGCCAAACATAGTTTATATCAAGACAGAACTACACAAATTATATTCTATTAATAAATACAACCGCTACATAAGCGAGGATCAGAAGCGCTTCAACCACTTAGGGAACGTATCCAACCATCGTTTGCTGTTGAGACGTTTTAAACGATGGGAAAAAACGTTCAGCTACTACACCCATCGTTTGCACCATCGTTTTTTTGTGTAGCAAACGATCAAAAAAACCATCACCGAAGACTGCCGAAGGTGCCGCTGTCGTTCGGAAGAAAACGATTGTCGGCTGACAAAAGACGATCGCACGTGTTCAGCTGCGCATAAATACATAATAGGTGAACAGGCCGTGCCTATTTGGAAAATACACTGTAGCCTAACACATGGAATAAAGTTAAATAGCTCTTGCTTTAGGCGGAGAGATGCCGAGCCAATAAATGGAATTCTAAAAATTATTTTCAAACATTGAAAATCGTGTTGAGAAAGGGTTAATGGGTCTGTTAAGATGCTGTCTCACTAGTTTGTCAATGAACCACACAGGAAAGCCATTTTTGTATAGTATGTCCTTGAAAAGTTTGTAATTGTTGCATTTTTTCCAGGCCCAATTTATACGCAATTTCACCACGTTCTCTTTCTGTGTAAGCGGCACTGAGCGTATCCATTTTTGTACCGTGGACTATATGTTGGTTTTCTTTATGTCACTTTATGTTCCTTCAATTTTCATGACTACAAATACTACCATATATAGTACATTAAACAATACCCTATGCATCGCATTGGAGTAGTCGCTTTATTTATTTTGAGCTTAGATGATGGTAACATATATATGACGCATAATTAATATAGATACACTTCAGTATGGCCTCGCTAAGCTGAACTACATCGTCGAGTGATACTAAAACAATCCCCTTTATAATAAATATAGAATAAATCAAAAAGAAAATGGCTTCTTCCATTAATATCCAATATATTTATCTCATATGTAAAAAATGGATTTTCGGTCATCCCTTCACTCAAATATTTATAACGTGTTAAAAAGTGTCAGTAATCTACCCCTTATTCAGATAAACTTGCCCTTCTGATGCACTACATCCGCCAGTAGATTAATAATACATATAGCCCAAATTATGTCAATAATATCTGCATGTATTCCTTTGACATTTGATGAAGTAAGTATAGCAGGTGCCTTTAGCTTTTAGACCTGTGCGCTCCTGGTTCAGCTTCAGTTGAGTGAAACAGTCGATACTGACAGTAGCCGATAAGCAATGCTGCCATTGAACATGTTCGTTTTAGCCGTGGTTGGTTTCTGCGTCATGGTATCGGGTAAGTTTGATGTTCTTGAAATATTTTCTCTTATCATATCTCAGAGGAGATGGCAGACTTTTGATTGGCTAACAGGCATAATGTGTGATAGTGTATTTCCAAGCTGCTGGGAAAATAAGAAATTTGCCTGTCGAATATATCTCACATTACCAAAATTAGCCCGACTAGCGCCAATGACTCCGGTTCAGCCGTTCCCAGCAACAGCCAATTGCTTATCACTGCAATTTGGCAAGGGTGGGGGGGGGGGGGGACTTTGAGAAAAGGCCTTCACCATCGACATCGCAAACTGATCATGTTGTCCGTATGTTCGACTCGCCCCCGTGGCCTCGGCCGAGCTGACTGCAGCCAGCCGGGCGCACTCTGACCATGTTTCAGTCAATTTTCCTTTTGGTAGAGAAAAACACAATTCTCCAATTTTAGGACATTACTGATAAGTCTGTGTTCACCTTCCCGTAGTAGATTTTTAAACGCTCCATTCATAAATGTAATAGGCCTTCCCTTCGCTATAATGATGCTGCTCGAGAGAAAAACTCTGACGAATGAAATGAAATGGTCGCAGAAAAAGCTACAAAATAACAATAACCTGCAACGGATGATTCTGAGATGCTACAAATTCGTCGTCTTTGCGGGGTAATAAGGGATTAAGCCTGAAAAATGCCTGTTTTTATGGTACTTATACTGGGACAAGACTGCCAATTATGAGAGAACAAACGTTCTCTCAATTGTGGTCAAATGACCAGTGCAGGCTTTGAATCCCACTGACGCGATCCTCCGTACATACACGGGACAGCATGTGGATATAAGCGGAAAGATACACGTTGACATATTTGGCTTTGTTGATTGTCCCAGGTTGCGACCATAAATTTATTTGGTTGAATAGTTCACCAAACTGGGTTTGGCCAACGCGTATCAACTGATGGAACTGACCGACGATTCAACAGTCTACGCAACCATTATTAATACTCACAAGGATGTGTATTCATTCGGGCGGGTTCCCTATGGTGTCAAATCCGCGCCCAGGATATTTCAGCATCATAATGGAGAATATCATTAAGAACGTTCTCATCACTGTGATTGTCCAGGCTGATATCCTGTGTACAGACAAAACAGAGGAATACTGTCAGAAAACTCGATAATACATGAACTGCGGTTAACCCTACCTGGCCTGGGTGGAGGGGGGGGGGGGGCTGTGAACTTTTCTCTGCTGCTCCGAAACGACAAAACCGAGGAGGCTGAAACTTGATGACTTTTAAGCTTATCTTATTGGGGTCATTTTGAGCCTATTATCATATACCCCCGGACAGAGAATCATGGGTAAATTGAAAATGGCGGCCATGTGATATCCGCGAAAGTCGTGTTTTTCAATCTTTTCGCTCCATTTCTTTACATTTTCCTTGCCTAAAAGGCCTTGAAAGTATTCTATATTTTATTTGATTTTTTTCGAGAGAAAAATCGGAAAAATGAAAACTTCGAAAAATCGACCCCAAAAAGGCCGAAAAATGGCTTCCGAGAAGATGGAGGCCATCTTGGATTTTTTTAGATTTCCCGGTAGAGCTTGAACACAAGATACTTAGTGGTAGAGAAAATATATGGGTGGGGGGCACTTTCCGACCCCCCCCCCCGCAGGCTGCGATACACCCCAAATCGCCGAGGCCAGATAGGGTTAAACTGGCTGAATGTATGTTTTCTTTTCTAAAGGAAACAATAAGTCGAAAACTGTTATTGATTCCATTACATTCCGACGAGTTGAAGATATGACCAGCCGAAGTTTCAAGGCGAGACTAATTGCACGTGCATTATTTAGAACTGACATTGAAAGATATCCATCCCTTTTTGCTGCACTGCTTTGCAACTTAAGGACTCGAGTCCCGGGGTAGAGCCTGATATTATACACCCTCGTGTATTCTGTCTCATTTCATCACAACCACTTCACATACATATATATGTTTTACATGATTGGACCGATCACGATTCATGGGAATCGTGTGTATTACAATTACAAGTAATTAGCCGAGGTGCGGAAGTCACAGCAGGCGGTAACACCGACTGTGAGTAACGCGCGCTAATCCCCACAGCGCAGAGTTCTTCCACAGACAGTGAATTTGTGAGAGCTAAAATTTCACGTTTACAATTATTTTTAAGGAAAATAACAGAAACACTTTTATTCTTCAAATTTAGAAATATACAAAGAAGAAAATATCGATAGTTTGAGCCTATTCTCCGGGCCTCGAGTCCTTAAGAGAGTTCGTGTTGTCTCTATAGAGGTTGGGAAAAAACTATCATCTTATGAATAAGGGGCTAGACAGCTTCAAAGTTTGTATAGTTAAACGGGAATTTAACAACCCGCAAAGTAGATCGGGAACACTTTGTCAGTCAGAAGTTAAATATGTGGAAAATGGGGTTTCCTCATTTTTACAGTTGGTTTCGAGCTGGGCAATCCGGGTCCGGTGGAAGCTTCTGCAATATTGTACATAAAAGGTCTAACGTCAGTTCCCATTTGTATCAAAAATCCCACGCCAAGGTGGTTAATAATTATGTTGCGGGGCTGGTAGGTATTCACCTAGTTTTAGGACAGGTTGAATACACTGATTTTCAAGCAGAGGTAAATGTGTTCACTGAGTGTCAATCTATGCTCAGCTGAGGATGTTTTTGCCATTCGAAAAGCAACTAGATTCATTTTAAGGTGTGATGCGAGAATCCTATGACATTGGTTTACAGGCCACAGAGAAATTAGCAACGAGATTGCAAACGAGTTTGCGAAAACAGAAGCACGGTCCTCAGAGTTCCGACACATAAGACTGTAGTAAAATGACAAAGTCGTTTGGAAAAATCCAGAAACGTGAGCTAAGTCCAGTCTGTGATATAGAAGACCAATACTAGGAAGTTATTTCACAAGCATATGAAACATCATCAAGTGTAAATTAAACGCAGACCTAACTTCGAAAAACTTCAGTGTGTGCTTGTGACGGTCCATCATTATGTTTTTGAATGCTCGAGGTTCGTGAGAGAGCGCGAATCTCTGACGAACAAAGTGAATCTGGCTCTGCGCAGCTCCAACAGGGAGAAAGGAAACGTCGTGGGTAAAATAGACTTGCAGATACGGACAGTGCTCAGTGAGAACCTATCAAAGAAATACAATTCTCAGTCTAATATTCAGCGACTATATAATGTATATGGCTAAGACTTTCTTGGATAATTCTTGGATAATGATCAGTGACTAATTGGAAAAGACCCACCATTCCTTGGAACTATTGTGTACTGCCACATTAGGGACAAGTTTCTTTCTTTAGTGACATTCGTTTTGTATTAGCTCTATTCCGCTCGCCGCAAACTATTGTATACTGTTGGGAATCAGAGAGCAAGTAAATACTTGTGAATATGGACCGTGGGACGTATAAGACCAGAGACTAATACCTATCGATAGTGGGGTTTTCAGATTAACAACGGCAGGTTATTCGCACTTGCCGCTTATGTACCCCGAGTAACAAGATATCCATCAAAGTGTATCTGTTTATGCGACTCGAAAGTTTTACCAGTCACATTCCCGATATTGGATAAAAAGTTGTTTGCGTTCCTCCAGAACGAATTTTCAAGTAATTTTGTATAAAGTAAACATATCCCAGTTCCGCTCGCAGTTTTGTTATTGACTTAAATGACTTTAAGATCCCGATAGCATCGTTCCAGGTCTCACGTTGAAGAAGAATAGACAGAAATAGCCAGATGTAGTGCCAGGGATATTATTTTCGTGATATTTATTATAATGATCACCAAATAGGAGGAGAACTGGTACAATGCGACGATGCTACAGCTGTATCGAATAATATTTTAAGACGCTAATTGAATGGTTATAGTTCGTCCAGTATTTAGCAAATGCTGCAAGGCGAGATCTATTTACGCCCATGCTAGTTTTCGCTGGAATGTTACTTTCCAGAAATGCTTCTGAAAAACAAATAACCTGATAATTTACAATAGGTAACTAGAAGACGAATCTTCGTGCAGTACGTGTTAAAGGAAAATTGATATACTTTTAATTCATTCAATCTTACAGCCGAGGAATGTGGGTTTGCAGAAGTGTTTGAGAAGGAGGCGGCCTGTGACTCCAAGTTGGGATTCAATATGAATGCAATGGTCACAGGAAGTGGAGATATCCTGGATTTGGCTAAAACTGTCAAGTTCTGTGGGTAAGGATTCTTTGTCACCCTATATGCTCACCTGGTGTCACTGACCAGATCTAATTGTCCCGGGCCTGGATCCTGGGGCATTATTCAGCAAACTTATGGGCAATACTGGATATCACACACTTGGCTGGTCTCGGGATCTCTGTATGAGTCCGGGGCTAAGTTTTGTCTCCTTTGATTAGTCTGCAGCTAACAAGGTAAAGCATACACAATTTGACACCGGTTATAATTTGACTCATAATATTTCGGTTATGATACGAATACTGTTATAGTTTAGGGAGGATGCTAACTTTCACGGAATGGTCAATACGCTTTAAGCGTAATCTCGAAATGGTATTATGTAATGCCAGAATGGAAATCCGAGGGCTGAAATGTACGGTCAATGAGATTAAATGGTTGACTGTCAGACTGGTGTACCCGAGTAAGCAACGACACACATCATGGTGCGAACCTACATGTAGTATGGTGTAACTGAAATGTTTGCCATTCAAGTAGGCAGCCCGGCATCACTAATACATATGACTCTGTGTTTCAGTTCGCAGGATAGAACGACCATTGGCCAGTGTTATAAGGACGTCTTTGACCCATGTAAACCCGGATGGCCCGAGGAATTGAAGGATGCTATAAAGCGACAGTTCGATGTTTACCTTCCAGCCTTGGAACATCTATGTTCGGAGATCACTGGTGAGAGTTTTGCTCCGAAGAAGTGTTTTTCCCTCTTTGATTGAGAGTAAGGGATGAGATGGTTAGGGTACTGGGAAGTTCCTTTGTAAATACTGGTATCAGGTTTTTACCAGTGGCGCTCAGGTATACGGAAGGCTCGCGTTGTTGACACCTGTTGTTCTCCTTGCTCTTGTGAAATACACATGCGCTAAGACAGTGTGATGTCTGCCACACTTTCTTATCCTACGGTCTCACATGTCAATCCATTCACAACTTCTCGGAGAAGTTTGGCGATTTCTGTTTTGATAGTCCCGTCAATTTCAAATTCGTTTCACGACACCACATAGGAAACTATTTTCAGCTGATGTTCCTCCGATTAAAAGCTAACCGTCAGTCAAATCAGTCAATGAAACTATAATCAAATTCACTGTAGAGCCTGTATTTACGTTATACGATCCTTGATTTGCTTATATACCAACGACGATGAACCACAGTCTTATCTTTGTTTGAACACATTTGCATGCAGTTCAAAGACGACTGTGTACTAGGTAGCAAAATATGTTGACTACTTCTAGTAATCATTTTATCTACACATTCCCTATATCAACAAATTGGTAAATGGTAGACAAGTACCGTATTATAATTAGGATTACTAATGAATAATGCATGGTAGCGAATTAGAACTCGTGCAGCGTAACATAAAACACGTGCGTTTCAGGAGTAAGAGAGATAACTCATCAATCGCTGAATTATCATGTTCAACTTAGAGACATGACAATTTAGCAAGAAGTTTAGCCTTTCCCACGACGCAATCTGTAAATTTGGAAGTCATTTTTAGATAAATAATGATTAAGCCATCAAGCGAGAATCGAATTCACGAACTAACGCCCATAGGTACATGTAACACTCTTGTAAATCGTCCCAACGAAGGTCAGACCTTTCCCTCAGTGTTACAATGTGCGCAATTGGCAATAACCTATAGAAATAATAATTTGGTATTGACTTCATCCAGTCTCCCCACGAACCAATTTATATGTATTGACATCATTTTTGAGAGAATGAATAATTTAACCGCAAGATGGAATTTCTCTCGGAGAGTTCGATAAACCTCCTTTACTAAATACAATGAAAATACTGCCAAAACTCGGAAAAGAAGACATACTGACATGAAAACAGAAGAGAACGGGATAGAGACGAAATCGAGTGGATGTCGGGAGGTCTCGTGACATTTAAATTGCAAAATATGGTAGGTATGTTTGGTTTTTGACTTAGGAAGGTGATCGTACATCTGTTGCCAGAAGTAAAGTATGCTAATCTTATTTTCAAATTATTGCAAAACTCACTCCCGGTGCCACTGATCGCGACGTGCATGCACCACTTTAGCCGCCAAAATCAGATTATCGGACATTTTTGGCGAAGTTGTTGTATGGAAGTACGTCAACAATTACTGGCGATTTGTTTCCTGTTATGGCGAGCGGTTTACTTCACCGTGAACGGTCATCCTGGCGAGTGGAAGTTATTGGTGAAAACAAGCTGATGTTATTTAATAATAATAATATTTTATTTCAGACACGGGTCCATATGTACATAGAGAACAGGATTACATACTGGTGTGTAGTGCCAAATAGACACTATATAGAGGAATACAATAGTTTCTGCCATTTATCGAGCAGCACAGAATGTACAGTAAGGTCGGATTTAAGTATAGTACACAGTATCAGATTTTCGCTCGACTCAATTCTCTCTTTGAAACAATAGACAGCTTTCTTCAATATTTCGCAAAAGGAAGGGATGCTGTCCACAGCGAACACGGCACTGGCGCCACAACTATATCTATAATGAAGCAACCATCGAACTGCGTTGTTGTACATAACTTTGAGGCCATTATAGACAGTAGTGGTATGAGTACTCCAAAGTTGACAATAATAAACATTACAGCAGTATGCTCTAAAGAGACTTTTCTTAACAGTTTTCTTTATTTGGCCTATAACATGGGGATTTCGGAATTTTTGTAAGGAAATAGTTTTCGTTACGTCGTTTGTTACGAAAAAATGGATGGGGGTAAAACCTAGTTTTAACCGACCCCCGTTGTCAAGGCTTGGAATAATTTTTCATTGCGTGTTAACATTTCTGAATCTGGCACGAGTTATTCCGGCTTGACCGAGAAATCTTGCGAAGAAAACCGCTGAACAACTGGCATACATGTACATGTTGTGATGATCTACTTTTCGGGCGACCATACATGGCTACGATCTTGATATTTTGCACCTATTATTGGGTATTTGATATATTTTATATTATTTGTCTAGTGATTTTTTTTCGTCCTTTCAATTCAATGTAGAATAACAAGTTAGGCAGGAATCTACTGGAGTTGATTATGTTATGTTTTTTTCTGATTTGTAGATTTGGTGCAAATATTTCATTAGTACAGCGCAATACAGGATTTTCAATGTTTGCGGCAGAGATTGGTGGAATTGTTGACTCCCATTATTAATGAAGGTCAAAATATCGTTTTCTTTCAAAAAATGTGGATCAGTGTATTCGCAAAGTAATATCGTATCGATAACTATGCCTATCTGTCGGTAAATCGCCGTAATTGGATAACACCATGACTGGGCTGCTATTACTGCATGATTACGCCTGCCTACACTCCACAATCAGGCATTTTTGTATAACTAGTAGAGAGTTTAATATCAAGAGAATTATGAAGTTATTTCAGTTCAATATTTCCTCCGACAGCCGTGCGTCACAGCTGATTGTTCCCACCCGTATCGGGGTGCAGCTCCTATAAGGTTAAGGGGGTACTGTCATTTTTCCCCGATGACATTTTTTACCGCGACACTCCCCCAAGGAGATTTTCCCCGGCGATATTTCCTCCCAGCGACGTCTTACCCCATATAGAATAATTGATGAAATTTTGAACCTGTTCACGTTTTTTTTTTTTCCTGTATGCCGAAGACCGCGTCCTGCGTCAATTTCTTACCGGGTGAACGCTGAGATATCATTGAGGTTCAACACGTGGAACCCGCATATAGCCTCCATTTTGCACAAGAAACTGTCCATACCCACTCTCCTGTTATGTGCTGACCCTACAACAGCCAGATTATAGGATATGTAACATCACCATATGTACTAATGTGCCCCAGGGTATTAGTTTCGGATATTTTGGTAGTAGATCTTCTGTATATCCCTGGCATATGTTTACCATTATCATCTCTATCATCAATACCTTTCAGGCCCGTAGCCAAGGGGGGATTTCTGGGTTCGGGCAAACCCCCCTTTCGGAAATATTATATATTTTTCTCATATAAATGCCCTTTTTCAAACTGAAGCGAACCCCCTATTTGTCCCTTTTTCCATACAGCGAACCCCCTGATGTGCCCTTTTGGAGTGAAGGCGAACCACCCCTCAGTAAATCCTGGCTACGGCCTTGCCTTTAATGTTTAATATATATAATCTTTAATCTCACTCTCTCGTTTGTTCTGTACTTCGCCCACTTGTGCTATACAGTGTTATTACTGTTTCTTGATAGCCCCAGGAAAGAATTATTGATTCCAGGGATATTTTTGCTGTAGGTATTGAAATACATCAATCTCAATTAGACATTTATCAGGTTGGACACATTGTTTATTGTAATGTCTTCCGTAGTTTACAAGGACAATCAAGTCCAAATTCACGAACATTAATATACTGTTTTATCAAAGGTTTCAGGGCCGAATTCTCGTTTCCGGAGTTATGTGGGTATTGAAATATGCCAGTTTACCAGTGTTTAACAGCTCTGTTTCTTTTAATGTCTTTCGCAGCTTGTAAGATCCATAAGGTCCAAGTTCTGTAAAGTATTAATACTTTTTTATCAAAGGTGTTCGGACAGAATTCTTGATTCTGCAGATCTTCTGCAAGTCTTGAAAAATACCAGTCTCAATTCAAGATTGATCTGCTTTGAAACGTTTCATGCGTACGGTGTTTAACAGCGCTGTTTCTTTTAATGTTTTTTGCACAGTTTTCAAGGTCCATGATCTGTGCAATATTATTACTGTTTTCTGGAGAACTGAATTGAGGTTGTACATGCAGGATTTTCTCTTGTAACAAAAATATGAAACCTCGAACCAAAATTATATTTTTTTCGCACAAGATATTACGAATTTTGATCATTTCAATTATCAAGTATGATTTTGATTTGAGACAATTTTGTGACAAGCCGGAATCTTTCCTATAAATATCCCAAAAATACCAAATAGGCCAGGGAGCATATTTTGATGAATCACAAATTCATTTTTATTCAGTTGATTATCTTAATTGTTTTTCTAGTGCAAAGAGCAGATTCTCCCGCAATATATTAACCATGTAAACATATGTTTTTGGATCGAACGAAATATCAGATTAACGTCAGGTCACACAAAAGTTTTTTACGCGTAAACATCTGTGTTGTTGTTTTTTTTGTCCAAGCCCTATAACCATGTTGAACTCCGAAAACTAAGTGCGTATGTAAATTACCTGATAAAGTGATATACGATTGCCTCGAGCTTCACCAAGTGTTTGTATGTATCAAATATACGTTATCAATGGATGTCTGAAATTGGATCGTGAATAATATCTATTATGCCGCGTGTCCACGTGGACAAACAATACATTGCCACGTGGCATGGCGTGATGGGTAATGTCATCCACAACTTATCGGGAATATCTATCGGAAGATAGGCGAACCGGAATAAAAAAAAATTCTCTATTAGCCCGAGATACGGACGCTCCGAATAGTCAAATGGTGTTTTTATGCCAACATTCCGCGGACAAAAATATAGACGATGTTAAGCGGGATTTATACCCGAAAATCTGATTAATCCGAATTTGTCAGTCTTTTGACCATTTCTTCCCAATGACAGGGAGCATATAAATTCATCCACTTGTCGGTCTATACACGAGAAAGATATTGAAAGAAGAAAACTGAAAAAATGTAATATTTACATTTATTTTGTACGTAATTGTATTCAATGTGACTATCAATCGGGTTTAACCCAGCTAAGAATAAGAACCACAAAATGTAGCGTCAATTTGATCCTCAAGTGCCAAACAAAACAGCCTATGTGATATTAGGAAATATAGAGTTAAATTCACCTGAGAAATACAGGAATATGAAATGAAAATATAACATTGCAAATTAATTGGTTAATAGTTTCACCTATAGGTACTACACGGGGAAAATAGTGGTCCAGTACTATTGCTTGACACTTGTAGATCAACTTGACGTGGCATTGAGATTCTTATACTTAACTGGGTGAAGTCCATTCGACAAGCGGTTGAATTTGCATGGCCATACTCCGAACCATTGTGAAGAAATCGTTAAAAGACTGACACGGGGTGGGAAGATATAATTATCAGATGTTTGGGTATAATCTCCGTAACAAAGTGCCATTTCACGCTAAATCCTTATCTGTAAGCTTCTCATTGTCCATCCGTTCATCACCCATCGAAACCGAAAATCCTGATATAAGATATCAATGTTCATGGATAGTCTCCAGTGAGACCTGTGTATACCGACCATGCAAGGGACCAGATTATAGTGCCGGTATTGACACATGCTTGCTAAAACCAGGGGTATCTCTATCCTAGATATAGCCTCTGGTACGCTTGGGCAATGTATCGCGATCAACGACACACAGCGGCATCCCGCACATATTGACCAACCAGATCACTTAAGCACCGCGACCATGGCGACTGTGACAACAGATTCGAAAACACCATAGCTTGTACGATACCCAGTGGCAGAAGAACATGCACCTTTTCAACAACCATGAACATTAATAAATATAAGGAAACATAGTTTGAAACAACATCTATTTGAAGAGAAAATAAACCCATTCATCTCCATTCATCTACCATCAAACATCCAACAAGTCAGGCAAATGTAGAAACCACTGAATCTTTAAAGGCGGTCCGCGATGTCAGTGTATCTGATCTCACCTTCCCACTGAATGACTTGAATTGGGTTGAAACGCACGGATTTCTATAAAATTTCACTGGTCTATCCATTAATATTTTATTGTTATGCGTGCTTGGATTAAATATTTTACATTCGGTATCAGCGAATAGTTCGCAGCGAAAGTAAAACCCAAACGTATTTTACCATCAGCGCAGTTTTTCTAGGTCACGTAACTGGAGTGTGGGCGGACCGCGGTTTGCTATGCAAGTTGGTCAAGGGCTCGCCTTGGCTCACAAATACAAACCCTGACGTGGTGAAGATGGTATTGACAGGGGTTCTGGTTTATCAAGATTCAAAGTACTTTAAACTTAAGTATTGGAACTATGGATAATGTCGGTAGGCCTATTTAGAAGATTGTCAGTTTACCGTGTCGTTATTCGTTCGAGAGATAACGAGGTCCTAACCCGATGCATTATTTTTATCACCGACTGCTTTCATTTTTTTAACATTAACCCTATCTGGCCTGGGATGCTGTGACCTGGGGGTGCCTTGAGCTAGGGGGCTGAAACTTACCACACTATACCCTTGGGTCAAGCTATACCAGAAAATGTAAAATCCAAGATGACCGCTTTGATCACGTCACAGTGACGTCATTTTCAAAAACGGCATTTTTTGGTCGAATTTTCAGTCTTATTTCTTCGAAATTTTTATTATACAATTTCTCAGCAAAAATTGCAAGATGAATTAGTAAATATTAATGTGATGTGAAATAAAATAGCTTTTATCCCCCCCCCCCCCCCTTAGACCAGGTAGGGTTGAGGCAAGCAGCCATTCATTCATTCATTCATAATATCAGAGTACTTCAATGACAGATCTTTCCGGCGATGTCTTTCGTTTGTAAACGCTCATTTCATTTCGAGACAATATCATTTTAAAGTTTGTTCTCTATTGATCCGTAGTATCTTGAAACTCACTATAGAACGTATTTTCCGTTGAAGCCCTGCCCGGTCGCTAACCTTAGCACTACGTGACATGGGCTATGACGTCATTTCAAGCCTATTACGACTGACGATTCTGATTTCGAAAGAACCTTATTGGTCTTGCCAGTTCTATTGCTCCCTCGCTTAAAGCAGGGGTATCTCTACCCCTGGAATCGTGTTCATGGATTATGTAACTGTAAATTGCAATTATAAGCATAGGAACATTTTGTCTATATTTGTAAATCAGAGGCAATGGGATGCTTGGTAAGTTTCAGCACTCTAGCTATATGGATAGCGGAAATTGCCCAGGCCAGATAGGGTTAATCTTCATCAAGAAAACAATATAGTTCTGCTTATTCGTCGAATGTTTCCGAATGAAACCGGTAATTTTGTAGAAAATATCTTATGCTGTATTATCAGTAATGGATGTCTGGATGTGACACAACTCTTAGGCTAAAACCAATGCCAACATTTGAGGTAGAATTTATGGAACCTTTAATTCTGTTCATTTATTTCCAAACCAAAATGACTTCCCATATTGAGCGGAATGAATGGACTGAGGACTACAGCCCTTATTCGAACGCCGGGTCGAAAGGAAGTTTCTGGCACACCGCTCAACAGAATATTTTATTGCGCTGATCCAGTCTGATTGCGTCACGATTGCTGGTTGCTATCTCGTTCCATGTTTTGCAATGACATCTCTACGGCGAGGAAGCATAGCCCACATAGATTGATATGGCTATGAATGTAACAAAAGAGATATTATACAGATATCGCATGCTGTGAGGTGTGATATCACGATTTGTCAGCTCGAGAAGGTGATGTTCAACGAGTGCGGAGCACGAGTTGAACATCACCTTCGAGAGCTGACAAATCGTGATATCACACCTCAAAGCATGCAATATCTGTTTTATTATACCGAAAAAAGCCATAAACAATACAAATAGACCTACAGTGTAAAGAGAAAAACCAAGGCAGCGAAAACCTAACGTAAAACGCTTTCTGTCTGTACACGCCATCGTGATTACAGCGGAATGACAGCACAACATACGGCAATGCTACGAAAGAGTCTGTTCACGGGCGATAACTGCGCGAGACCGTGTGACATTGACTCTGCCGTGTGACGTCAGCGCGTGATCGTGTGATATCGGCGCGAGATCGTGGGACATCACATTGACGAGCTGTTTTTTCCATAAGACATCAAGAATTGTGGAATATCACGTGATGGTGTCTCAACCAATTAAAATAAACGAATACACAGTGAGGTATAATAACACCTGTTGTAGCATGACTTTGTGAAAATGACTTTAGGCTCTATGTCTCGCTCAAATGATGAAAGAGTCGTTGAAATTTTGCACCAACCATGCCAACAGCTGTGCCTCGCCAGGATAAAATGCTATTTTCCGTGTTTCTGTGAGCAAGTACGTGTGGATTAATTTTGGGGCAGACAAGTTTCAACACGAAACATTGTTATCTCATTCGAGAGATCTTCAATAATAGCTTCTCCACCTGAACATAATTTAATGCACGAGCTTCAACTGAACATCAAATAATTTCAAATTGATAATATACGAACTTTCAAGTTCAATAGGATTTGTCGTTGTTATAGTCCTTATTTTTAAGATTTTTAAGATTTATTTAACAATCACAAAAAGTTTCTCAGGGAAAGAGGTATTTGTCTTCCAACCAATCATAACGACATACCAAAAATATACTGGACTCCCAAATGCATAAATCACCATACAAAGCTAGATTCATAGCTGATTCTAGAAGCTGCACCACCAAGCTTCTTTCAACCCTATTGACGAGGGCCCTTCAGGAGGTAAAAGCATTTTGGGAAAGGTATTGCGCCACTATTTCTAAGAACTCTGGCGTTGAATGTATGAGGATATTGAAAAACTAAAAATGTCTTACGGAAGAGCTTGATGCTAAAGGTCACATACCGTACAGACATGTATCCACATGGGATTTCTCGACTCTCTATACTACAATCCCTCATCAGGACCTTATTGACTGTCTAAGTTCATTAATAGTATCTGTGTTCAAGAAAACTGATCGTAGATATATTAATGTCGGAAGCCATAAAGCATTCTTTAGCTCTACTACATACAAGAGATATCATTCATGGGAGGTTTCTTTGTTTATAGAGTTGCTTGAATTTCTCATTAAAAATATCTATGTGAAATTTGGCAACACAATATATCAGCAGCATATAGGTATTCCAATGGGTACTAATTGTGCACCCCTGTTGGCTGACCTGTATCTGTTCTCTTATGAATATGACTATATGCAGGCGCTTTCAAAAAACCGATCCATTCAAAGCCCGTTCCTTCTCATTCACCAAACGCTATATAGACGATCTTCTCGCTGTGGATAATCGCTATATAAATGACGCAGTGAAGGATATATATATCCACCTTCACTGGATTTGAAGGAAACTACAGATAGCCCTACAGGAACATCTTATTTAGATCTCTATCTCTATAAAAATGAAGCGGGCATTCTCTCTCGTCGACTTTATGACAAAAGAGATGATTACAATTTCGACATCGTAAACTATCCCTTTCTGGATAGTAATCTCGCTTAGTAGCATTTGCTAGATCCTGTGTTAAATGTGATGATTTTAATCAACGTCACAAAACATTGTTGCAGAAACTTATAAAAACAGGGCTATTCTACCAAGCGCCTTCACTCAAAGTTTCTCAAATTTGGCGATACATATCGCATGCTGATAGCAAAATACGAACGTAGCGTGCAAGATCTATGGCGCTACGTTTCGTAACTTGTGTCTAATTCCGCTTAACCCGGGGCTAGGGGCCGTATGAACCCATGTACTTCAAGATCCTCATGGTACTCATAAGAACAGTCACAATCAAAGCGTGACTGAGATACATCATTCTTTAGATGACGACTTTACAACGAATATTATGGATTAAGAATACTGATCAGCGATACGGATTTGATATTTTTGGAACATCATGTCTTGCCGGCATCATTGAAAACTATTGACCGCTTCTCTCTTGCAGGAAACAAGCCTATGTTTATGTATACTATGATTGTCTTTTTGAATTTGGTGCTAATACTGTTATGTGGAAAATGGAATAGGTCTTTGGATTATGGACGCGGATATTCTCTAATGGACGACGGCTGGATTATGAATGACGGACTAGACGCTTGTAATTATGACTGCATACTGTTTTTTTAGAATGTAACATGGCAACGTCAGATAACTTGAGACAGAGCGTCAACGACGACATTGTGTCTTACTCAACATAACGACGAGGAAGGAGATTCAACTTGGGACGAAATGAGATAGTATCAAATGTTAACATATACAAACAGTTCTGAGGTATACCTAGCACATATATTTGACTACACCTCTGAACAGTTTCTATGTATTAACGTTGAATCCAGTATCTAGCCATCTATTGAACCATTCAGTTACATTCATATAAATTCTGCCTTATTTCATCCATAGATCATAGAGGCGTCGCAGGTATCCGTATTCTTGCACAAATTAAAAGAAAAGAAGGAAACTTTAGCCTTTCGAACCCACTCACCTCATGCAAAGAAATGCCAGAATCCGAAGCTTGATTCGCTATTAGCAGCTGAATTTATACTGTATGTAAAACAAAACTTGGCAATATTATGTCACAAATATTATGTTACATTTCAATATACATTTCTTTTTTCAATTAATAATATTACAAGCACCATAGTTTCAAACAATTAACAAACGATAGAAAAGCAAAAAAAAATCGTTCATTTCATAGAGAGGACCTAAAGTGTAATAGTTCTTTTTAATGGATCGCGTGGTTGTTTCCTTTGTGTTTTGTCCCCTTCCCTTACACACAGAGACTTCGAAAAATAACTAGCAAAAAAGTGTGGCTGGTCAGTAGGAATCTGTGCCTGTGACATTGCTCGCGAAAATGATTGTCATGGAACAGGATGACCGGCTTCATCCTGTTGTTCTTAAAAATCGAAGGTTTCTGTTCTAGGTTTGATAGTTGGCCGTCCAGAACATCATATGAGCGTTGGGACAGGGGAAGTCTGTTTCTGGGGTGTTTTTCATTTGTGCTGGCCTGTGTCGTTTGAGTCGGTGTCACAGGTTCGCCAGTTAGTTGGGTTTCAATGAATAATGAAATGAAAAGTACTTTCTGATCCCAGAAAAAAATGCAGTTGATCACAAGTTCAACATTTGCTGCTAATTCCCTGTTCATTGGCGCATTTAGGCTTATTGTTCCCCATCCTCCCCAAAACCCAGGTCCAAGCGATTCGGTCCGAAGCGGGGCTTTATACCTCGCTTTACATTTCGGACATTTTTTGAGCACATGAATTGTTCTGAAACCTGATGGCGTAGACCCCCTACATCCATGACAATAAAATCCCACTTCTATCCCCAGATGCAATGCGGGCCCCCAACATCCATGACAATAAAATGGATGGTGGGGATCGTTAATCAATTCAATTAGCCTGCCATCTCGCCCATGTAAAATGACATCAACTAAATTGCCAGCGCGAGGTCCCTGGATTGGCACAGTCGGAAGAGCAAGCTTCAATTTAGATTTCTGGATAAGTGATCACGTGTCATGCGGATGAATGAATACACAATTCATCACGTGATTGTGAGGGATATAATACGTCATGATATAACGCGAATTGGAACATCATGATGTCT